>OY757012.1:49774072-49843848 GCA_963580285.1 Lucinisca nassula | reverse complement strand
AAACACCGTCAATAACTTTCTATGGATTAATACGAACATAGGCATATTTTCACGCGGGGGCATCCGTGTCCTATGGACGCATTTCTAGTCTCTTCATAATATGGGGGTTATATAGAGGGATGTTCATTGCTCCGGACTTGTTAACATGATGAATGGTTGTGATTAGCACCAACAATTTCTAAGGAAAACAAGATAAAAAACAATTATGTGACTTTTCTTCATTATTTGTTTCCTACCCAAACCTGTAACTTTTTCGTTCCTTTATTCCTTCTGCTGAATAATAAACGTAGATTGTCGCTGCATATACATGAGCTGTGAAAAGCGGGATTTTCAAATTACAACATGACGATTTGCTTATTCATATCATCATCACCATCACTATCATCATCGTCGTCCTTGTGGCCATTATGGTCGTCGTCATCATCATGTTATATGACGACATTCTAAATCCATGTTTCAGTCATATCAGGAACAGATTACCTCAGAACTATAACGCAGCCAGAATTGTTGCTCTTGTTCACACTTGATTTGTAAATCTTATTCAGTTCCCGTACTGAACCCTCTCAAAAACCCACTTTATGTTGGGAAAGTGAGTTTTGCAAGGTTATATATTTTTATTCATGCTGCTGTAAGATATAGATCGTGGGTATTCATAAGAACCTCCTGGATCGGCATCTGAGATCTTTGTTCATTCGTGTTTGTGTTGAGGTTCTACGTCCGAGTCAACACTATTTAGGTCATTTTGGAGACGTTGCTTCCGATTATGTGGAACATCCCAAAGAAACCGCAGGGGTTTAAGGCTCGGTCAGATTAGCACCAATATGTCTTGGCAGGCTTTGACCTTCTGCGCGGTTTACCAAAACTGGAATGTTCAGTCGGTTTAGCTCTGAGCAGTCCAGTCTATATCTAATTCTTCCAGCTCCAATGGGTGGGGTGAGGACACATGAGATACTATGTTTTGAGCAGAAATAAGAGCGAAGTATGTTCACGTAATGCGAGTATCACATGCGACGATATTTTCACACAGACGTTTAAACTATCAAGGACCAAGTCCGTGCAATAACTTCTCTTGTAGACCCCACTTAAAATGAAAACTAGGTCTCACACAGATGCATTTTTTTCTTTATTTAATTCGACAACACAACCGTATGTTAAAAAGAGGATATTACACGAGTGGTCATTTCATATGAAATTTATAAACGAGCCTTTGGCGAGTTTCATACATTTCATATAAATGACCACTCGTGTAATATTCGGTTTATCATATGA
Organism: Lucinisca nassula; assembly: GCA_963580285.1. NCBI lineage: Eukaryota > Metazoa > Mollusca > Bivalvia > Lucinida > Lucinidae > Lucinisca > Lucinisca nassula. The sequence continues at coordinate 49,842,579 of OY757012.1, read as the reverse complement.
CCACTTTAAATTGGATTTCATCGCCCTTAAAGGAGCAGTCTCTATAAGGCTATTTTCATGGCCACAACCGATTTCCTTTAAACTTTGTAGCTTCAAATTGGTACATATTGGCTGTCTAATGGTGAATTTTTAGACTCTTTGGTCCACTGGTTTTTGCTGTATACACTATTAAAGTGGGTGGGGTAATATCACCCCATCAAGGGTATACCAACAAAAATGCTATTATTTTTGTTCACAGTGCATGACTGGAGGCGATGTTTGCCGTATGCTTACTACCCTTTTAGGCATAACATCCGGTGATAACAGTCTTATAAATATCAAACAAGAGAAGAGTTTATACGCGCTTGTAAGTTGTACCCAAATATTAGTAATTTTTATTCCCCAACTTTACGAAAAACCACAACACCTTTACAGTTTTCAACTTATTTCAAAGATCTTTCATAAATATAATGTTGATGTAATAGTCATTCTAGGTATATGTCAGAATTATTGTTAGTTCATAAAACTTAAGAGTTACCTGCCCCTGAAATTGAATTTTACCCATTTTTTAAATCAGAGGGCATTTATACGTTTGTAGTACTCACAACTTCATTTGGAAGTGAATAAACCGAATCCATGCAAATATAATTAAATAGATGTGGACAAAGAAGTCATTTGATTTAATAGTGCATGCTAGCAAGCACATGAGCACAACATCCCACGGTACGAGCACCACTTCTTCACCAACAGTACCATCCAGTGATTGGGTTCAGTCCTTGTAGTCTAAACACATTGCAAAACGAGCAAACAATTCTTACATAGTCGCCAACATATGGTATTTTACTATTGGATATTTTGTTGCTAAGGCCTTCCACTTTGTAATTCTCCCATTAGCTGATTCGACAACCTATCTCACTTTGTTCCTAGCCTTGAATCATTCGCCTCTTCAGTCGTATATTGCTTCTGAGATTTGATTAGGAAGTGAAGCATATGAGAATTGATTTCATAACCCTTTAGTATTTCTCTAACATCCCTGAATCATACATCAACTTTTGCAAATGTCCTATTTGGGGATTAAAATTCTGATGTTGCAATCGCAGTGGCTGATGGAACATACATATATATTGAGAAGAGTGGAAACTACTCATTTCAGAGAAGATCTTATTCCGTACGTAAAGGACAGCCTTTGCTGAAACCTATGATGCTTGTGGCCACTGATGGTTACATTTTGACTGTGATGGGACCATATCTTGCAGATGGGAAAAACACAGATGCTAAGATTACCGAACACATGTTAAAGACTAATGCAGAAAATATTACTGACTGGTTTGAAAAAGATGATGTTCTCGTTGTAGACCGCGGCTTTAGGTATGCTATAGATATACTAAAGGATTTTGGAATCAATTCTCATATGCCTTACTTCCTAAACAAATCTCAAAAGCAACATACGACTGAAGAGGCGAATGAGTCAAGGCTAGTTACAAAGGTGAGATGGGTTGTCGAATCAGCTAATGGTTGAATTAAAAAGTGGAAAGTCCTTAGCAACACAATGCCCAATAGTCAAATACCATATGTTGGCGACTATGTAAGGATTTTTTGCTCATTGTGCAATGCATTTAGACTACCTTTGGAAACAAGCAAAGATTCAGGCAAAGTAATTGCTAGAAGAATGATGGCCCTAGCAATAACTCCAAATTAGCTGCAGGATAAGGTCGTAACAAGAATTCCGCCGAAGGCTATGTCGCGCATGTGGCGCACAAATTTATCGAACCATGATATGTAGGTCGAGGTCAAACATAGATGCTTGCTCAAAAGATCCCATTCTCAAATGCAAGCTTGTACTAAGTAGCATTAATGAAGCTCTAATAATTCATGAGCAATTAACTTAACCATTAGGGTGAACGCTAGTGTGGTCACAATATTTTACAAAGTCAGTGAACCATGAAATTTAGGTCAAGGTCAAATATGGATGCTTGCATTTAAGTTGCCATCCCCAGATTCAAGTTTGCACCAAATATCATTAATGAAGCTCTTATAAATCTTCAGAAATAAACTTGACCATTAGGGTGAACGCTAGAGTGGTCGCAATATTTTACAAAGTCAGTGAACCATGAGATATAGGTCAAGGTTAAATATGGATGCTTGCATTTAAGTTACCATCCCCAGATACAAGTTTGTACCAAGTATCATTAATAAAGCTCTTATAGTTCTTGAGAAATAAACTTGACCATTAGGGTGAACGCTAGGGTGGTCGCAATATTTTACAAAGTCAGTGAACCATGAATTGTAGGTCAAGGTCAAATATGGATGCTTGCATTCAAGTAGCCATCCACAGATAAAAGTTTGTACCACATATCATTAATGAAGCTCTTATAGTTCTTGAGAAATAAACTTGACCATTAGGGTGAACGCTAGGGTCGTCGCAAATGTTGAAGCCTTGACGAACGGACGAACGAACGGACGGAAAACCGGGCGCCTATATCGCGCCATGCTAATAGAAGGCGCGACAAAAATGGCTTGGATAAATAACGGGTTATTTGGATAAAGATCGATGATGAGAAACTTGAGAATTTCCCAGAGATGACTGAGGATGAACTTAGGGATTTGAAACTTGGTATTTACCAACTGAAACAAGCCAAATCCTACACAGATGAACATTTTGACGACAATGGATCATATGAGATAATGGCACACAAAGAAGAAGATGGTGTTCTCAGAGCACAGATACGTTCTTGCCACACGTTTAATAAAACATAACATGTGGGTTGAATATACACAAGGACTGAATCCAATCACTGGATGGTATTGTGGGTGCAGAAGTGGAGCTCGTACCGTGGGATGTTGCGCACATGTGGCTTCTGTTCTCTGGTATTTGGGATATTACCGGAACATAACAGAAAATAGTGAAGCAAAACCAAGCCGGGAACATATTGATTTTGTTTATGATGCTGCTGTTGACACATGAAGTACATCTAGCGATTCAGAGGAAGATCAGTAAATTAACAAATTCTTAAACATGTCGTGAGACCATACAGGTTTATATTTAAGCACAGTATCAGTCTAAAATGAGGTTCCACATCATGAGCAAAGCCTGCTTTTGTGGTCAAAAATGTTTGACAGTTGACAAATGTTCCATTTGCACCTGGAAATTAAGAGTTCATATATAACCAAAAAAAAGGAAATAATAGCATGCACTATTAAATCAAATGACTTCCTTGTCCACATCTATTTAATAATATTTGCTAGAATCGGTTTATTCACTTTCAAATGAAGTTGTGAGTACTATAAACGGATAAATGCACTCCGATTTTAAAAAAATGGGTAAAATCCAATTTCAGGGGCAGGTAACTCTTAAGTTTTATGAACTAACAATAATTCTGACATATACCTAGAATGACTATTACATCAACATTATATTTATGAAAGATCTTTGAAATAAGTTGAAAACTGTTAAAGTGTTGTGGTTTTTCGTAAAGTTGGGGAATAAAAATTACTGATATTTGGGTACAACTTACAAGCGCGTATAAACTGTTCTCTTGTATGATATTTATAAGACTGTTATCACCGGATGTTATGCCTAAAAGGGTAGTAAGCATATGGCAAACATCGCCTCCAGTCATGCACTTTGAACAAAAATAATAGCATTTTTGTTGGTATACCCTTGATGGGGTGACATTACCCCACCCACTTTAATAGTGTATACAGCAAAAACCAGTGATCCAAAGAGTCTAAAAACTCACCATTAGACAGTCAATATGTATCAATTTGCAGCTACAAAGTTTAAAGGAAATCGGTTGTGGCCATGAAAACAGCCTTATAGAGACTGCTCCTTTGACCAAAAAATCCACAAAAAAATGCATGGCTGACATGGACGTCGTCCTGGCGTTACTTAATCCCGCTAAAGTGTTATTTCACGTGTGGCCATACGATTTTTATTACACGACGTTATCCACTGCTTATCAACGGCGTCAAATGAGCCCCGCCAAGCGAATTTGTGTCTTCGAGCATTCCGTCATGACAAATTTTAACTGCGCATGCCCAGCCATTCAGAGGGGTCAGGGGCATGGCTTTCTGTCTGAAGGTTCCTCTTTATTCACTGCTTGTATGAGCGAGCAGCGAAGGTTCTGGCGAGACTGCCCGGATGCGCAGGCTCACATGAACCTTCGCTGTTCGCATAGGTGATAAGTACCAAAATCGCTTGACGGGGCCCAATTATGATAAATACAGATCATTTATTCTCCTATATTCGAAATATGGAATTTATAAACCATTACGATAACACACCCGTGCGACATAGTGCATTTTTCACATCTCCATAATACATGTAGCTACATTTCTGATGAAAACCCTTGATATTTTTCTTATAAATGCTCATAACATAGGTTGTGTGTGCTCGTTAGAACCGCGGTTAAAGGAATATTTGTAAACATTACGAAAACACGCCTATACAAGTACATTGTAAATTTTACCGCCTAAAAATTGACAATTTTCAGAAGAAAAATTTTGACATTTTTCTTATTTGTGCTAAAAATATAGGCGGGACTCGTTAGAACCACCTCATCGAGGCGGTTCTAACGAGTACCCATAGTTTATATTTTAGAGCAGAAATAAGAAAAATAAGGTTTACCCATGCAAACCCCAGTTTAACCATTTGAAAGTGGGGTTCGAGGGGGTCAAAATTATATAGGCATGTTTTCGTGATGAAGAAAAAGTTTGATTTCAGATTAATAGTCTTGTTTTTTATTAGCCAAAGGATGACCTTCTAGTAAAGACCAGCATCATCAAGTTCAGAGACTGATAGTCTATTGTCTAGCTGTCCCTTGGCCACACTTGAGTACTGATCAAATTTTATACGCAGTATCAGTGGGGTGGGAGATTTTGAACCAGGTTTTATCTGAAAATATGTTTTATAAAAGGGTTATCCTTTGTAAGTAAAAAATGGTCGGCCTAGGTAGTTTCAGCTAATAAGGCCTCATCAGTGACCCGCAAATATTTTCAAAATTACACAATGGAATCGTTGATCCAAAAGGACAATGAAATATAAACTACACTATGATATAGGGCAAAGAGCCGTTTTACGGACGCCACATATACCAGCTGTAGTGACGTTAAATATGTTGTATAAAAAGGTTATCCTTTGGAGACAAAGAATACACCACAGAGCAGAAAAAATAGTGTACATGTTTTCTGGACCAGACTAGCTAGTCTCAGAAGCTTGGATCAAAATGGTCAGTTGCATAGTATCTATGCATGTATATTCCTTGGGTGGATCAGTTGTCTTCTTAATCCACTGTATGCTGCGAACTTTTCCAGCAGATGTTATTTTGATTTTTTTTTCTATTTTCTGGGAAAATAAAATTAACAGTTAAACAATTTGTTGTCTGCTGATGTAGCCTACAGACTCGTGAAGTTTAATTAAAAGGCGTGGACTTTTTAGCCAGAGGAGCAACAGGCCCTCTTGGGTCGCTTGCAGTTATATCTGGCCATTAAGTAAAGGAACTTAATTCCTTCCAAAAGGTGGGCTAAAATGGACGCTGTTTCATTCCTTACTGGAATAACATTCCTGGTATATCTGCTTCATCGTGTGATGAACAGCTCTTCTAAACACCACTTTACATAGGGCAAACTGGGATTTATAGGGGTATACATTGTTTTGCTTATTTCGGCTCCAGGACATAGGTTGTGGGTATTCTTTAGGGCCGCCTCCATGAGGCGGTTCTAGCGAGCACGCGCAACCCATGTTTTCGAGTTCAAAAAAAAAAAGAAAACAAGAGCTGTCACTGTAAGCGACCAATGTCCCGGGGGGGGGGGGGGGGGGCAATTTTTATGCCGAATAAAGTTTAGTTTTTGTGACGGAGAGACAAACAGACTGACAGGGCAAAAACAATATGCCCCCGATAATCTCTCTCGTGGGGTGGGGGGTGGGTGGCACAAATATCACAACTTTCCCTCAGAGATATTAACATTTTAGAGAAATGAAAGACAGCTCTATTTCACAGATGTGTTATCGTTATGTCTGTACAATTAGCAATGTGCATTCCTCCAAAAATACATTTTGAGCGGATATGAGTAAAACTGAATATCGTTTGTTTGTTTGAATTGAGGTTTAACGCCCCCGTCAACACTGGAGAATTGTCAAATAACGTGTCACCAGTAAACAATTCTGATTCTGATTCTGAACACTGTATAGGTCATTTTGGAGACGTAACTTCCAATTATGTGGGACTTTTACCCGACGTTGAGATGAAAACACATCTCAAGCCCTGTCGCCCAATGAAACAGATAGGGTTTATACGCGCTTTGCCTATGCAGGCTTAGATCCTCTAAACGGTTTACCAGTATTCAGGTGCAGTCAGTTTCCGCTCTGCGTGGAAGCATTATGCAGTCCATTTATTTCTTCAAGTCAGGATGGGCGGGGGTCGAAAAGGAATATCGTGAAAAATAACAAAATAATGCATTTCAACCAATGAAAGTCTTACAGACCCGGTACTCAATTATAAGCATGTTAGTTAAATGACCCTAGTGTCCAGCGGAGGATCACTACTGGTGAGATAAGACCATAGATAATTTGACCAGCCCGCATAATGCTAGTGTAAAGAACAAAAACTCCTCATATAGAGACGATTTATGGTTGGAGAAAAGCAATCGTTAAAAGCCTTTATTGACTGTGCAAATTGTATGGCCATTGAAATTAATAATGCTTGAAATTCATTGAAAACAATATCCCAGCAGTTATTGTGAACCCATATATGACAATGATGAGTTTGGAGTGGTCCTTTTCCAATTATCGAGGTGTCAAGTTTGTTTTGTGTGTAGAAAGTTTAACAAAAATGTAAGTACGTTAAGCAAAGAGTGTAGACTGAGATCAGACACCGCCTTGTCGATGCGGTTCTAACGAGTACCCACAATCTAACTGACAGTTTTTTTCTAACTGACAGTTCCAAGGCGGTTCTTCTGTTTTTGTTTTATTATTATTATGATTATATTATTTTTATTATTGTCTGGAGAAGCCCGGGATCGAACCCACGACCATCGGCTTGTGAGGCCACTATACACCACGGTGTCTTCTGAAAACCCTAAACTGTTAATCAACAATTTATATGAAATACGAGGTGTCTATATATCACCCCTTATTCTGTCTGATATTTAATTGTACGAATTTGAAGTGCTATACAGACTTGGATATACACCCCGTTTTTATATCCTTTGTAAATCCACGGGTTTAGAGAAATACCGAGCAGAAGTTTTTTGACTATTATCAAGCTGTCGAATGTGGATAAAATGACCGAATCAGAATCAGAATCAGAATTGTTACTGGTGACACGTCAAATGACATTCATACACCAGGACCTGTGATGTGGGAAGTTAGTCCCTAGCTCTAACCAATGAGGTAAATTTAGCTACACAATCATCAGCACCTTCAGCTGTCGAAATAATCGAATCGGGAAGGGCATTCCAATCTCTAATGGTTCTGGGGAAGAACGACTCTTTATAAATGTCAGTTCTTGCGCTAAGGGTCTGAAACGCCAACGAATGGTGATTTCTACAGTGTCTAGCTGGGGGAACAAGGTCATCTGTTGGAATGCTGGCAGCACCCTTTAGACCTTTGTATAAAAGGATTAGCCTACTGTCTTTTCTCCTTTTCTTGAGAGACTCCCATTTTAATTTTCCAAGTATTCCAGTCATGCTCCCAGTTTCAAAGCAGTAATTGCCTGTTACAAATCTAGCAGCTCTATTCTGAACTTTCTCAATTTCATCATTGATTGGGGTCCCAGATACAACTACCATATTCCAAGATTGGGCGAACAAGACCTTTATATGCTGCCTCTTTTACATCCTGAGGGCACTGATGAAGATTTCGCCTCAGGAAACCAAGCGTTCTATTTGCCTTAGTACACATGTTGCTAATATGAGTATTCCATCTCAAGTTGTGCGAGATTGTCACTCCAAGGTATTTAATGGAGTCCACATTCTCGAGGACCGTTCCCTCTAAGGTGTAAGAAGCCTCAACTTTATTAGATCTCTTCCTAGTTATCTGCATAATATTGCATTTAACTGGCTGAAATCTCATGCCCCATTTACGTGCCCAACATCCTAATCTATCTATGTCAGCCTGAAGTTTCAATGAGTCATCTGTATCTCTAATTTCCCGGTAACAAACACAGTCATCTGCGAACAGTCTTATTTCTGAGTCAATGTCAGTGGAAATATCATTGATGTACAGGAAGAACAAAAGTGGACCAAGAACGGTCCCTTGTGGGACACCAGACAAAACTGGAGCCCACTCCGAAGATTCACCATTAACAACAACCCGCTGTTTTCTGTAGCAAAGAAAGGAATCAATCCATTTGAGGGTCTTTCCCCCAATTCCATAACCAAATAACTTAGATTTAAGTAGTTCATGAGGAGGGGTGTCAAAGGCCTTCTCGAAGTCAAGAATAAATGTGTCCACCTGTCCCCCTTTGTCCAAGATTTTTGCCCAGTCATTAATAACTGTGCTTAGCTGAGTTTCACAACTGTGCCTTTTCCTAAATGCATGTTGCCTGTCTGACAAAAGTTTATGCTCGTCCAAGTGGGCCATGATGTTTGAGCAGACTATATGTTCCAGCAATTTACACAGAACACAAGTCAGAGACACAGGGCGATAATTACGGGCAAGAGCCCTATCTCCTTTTTTGAAGAGTGGACAAATGTTTGCTAAGAGCCATTCTTTGGGGATTTCACCCGTATCAAGAGACTGTTGAAACAAGTGTGCGAAAACTGGACCCAACTCATTTGCTAGTTCCTTCAGGACTCTGGGATGAAGCTCATCGGGCCCTAAGGCCTTACTGGGGTTTAAGCCTTGAAGTAATTTGATCACTCCTGCAGCTGTCACAACAATATTATCCATGAATGGGGCCGATCTTCCAGTCAATGGAACCTCCGTGAACTCAGTTTTATTAAATGCATCATTGAATTGGCCAACTAGTTCCTCTGCCCTTTCAGAGTCTGATTCAGCAACCCCGTCCCCTCCTCTTTTATTAAGGGGCGGGATACCTTGCCTGTCTTTCTTCTGGCTATTAATATATCTGTAGAAGTCTCTGGGATTTGCCTTTACATCACCTACCAAGTTATTCACATATAAATCATGCTGATTTTTTTATATCAGTCTTGATTTCACGTCTCAAGTTTTCAAATTTTGTCCGGAGTTTACCACTTCCCGTCTTTTTTGCCTTTGCATGAATCTTATTCCTTCTGCGAATTTTCCTTCTTATCTCTGGAGTGATCCAGGGAATAGAAGATACAACCCTACTAGTTTTTGAGGGGATATGATTTTCGGCCGAAGTATGAATGAAAGAAGTTATCAAATCAAAATTCTCCTGTACAGACCGAGCATCTGAAAGACCATTAAAGTAATTCTCCTTTGCAAATCTGAGTGCATCCTTCCTCATAGTTTCATAGTCACCTTTCTGATATGAGTACACCTTCCTCCGAGGTTTCTTTATTGGTGGGATGTGAATTTTTAAATATCCGGAGACAACATCGTGGTCACTTAGTTTATCTGGGGAATGAATGTCTTCGAATTGTCCTGGCAAAGTCGTAAGGATCAGATCCAATGTGTTCTTATCACGAGTGGGGAAGTTAACAATTTGTTCAAGGCCATGATCGTTCATAATGTCAATCAATATTTGTCCTTCCGACTGACTCAGCATTGTGCCTTGTTTGCTGAGCATGTCGGGCCAAGCAATGTCTCTGAAGTTGAGGTCACCTAGAACATGTACAGCCGGGAGTTTTTTACCCTTATGCTGCGATTTAATGCAATCCAGTTGGTCTTTAAACAACTGGAAGTTTTCGATTGTACCATTTGGTGGTCGATACCAACTTGCTACGAAGTGGAAAGTTTTATTTGCAAAAACCTTAACCCAGACCGATTCAGTGTCATTTTCAAGTTCCATGAAAGGCATGTGAGGGATGTCTCTATGAATGAGCAACATCACCCCACCGCCATGAGAGTTCCTATCTTTTCTGTACACACTGTACTCACAAGTTTCAGGGAAAAGCTCAGATGTAGTAATTGAGCTGTCAATCTTTGTTTCCTGAATAGCAACAATATGAGGTTGAGATGTATCGAGGAAAGCTAAAAGTTCAAGAATTTTCCCTCTAATTCCATTTATGTTTATACTGCAAAGTTTCAAACCTTTCACAAAATTTGACTTAGTTTCATCAGCAGTTGAAGATTTGCCTCTCTTATCCTCTGACAGAGGTTCAAACCTGTTTGGCTTACTCAGTTCTACATATTCATCAAAGAAGGAGTCTGAAAAGTTACAGACCTCACATTTTGGACATATCCAGTGGCAGTTTGAATTTACCAAAGTGCCATATTCTGCATCTGAAATGAAGGAACAGTCAGTGTGTATCCACATTTCACATTGATCACACTGAACGGCTTTGTGGCCATTAAGGACAGCACCACTGCAAAGACCACAGTCAGCTTTGCAGTCTTTGCAATACCAAGTTCCAGCTCTAGATTCAATTTCTAACAATTGACTGTTATCCAAATCAGAACATGAGGAGTGAAAGCGCTTGTTACAGTCCTCACATTCTATCCATTTCTCGGAACCTTTGCAATATTTTTTGCAGAGTCCGCAGCGAAACCTTGGGCCGGGGTTAGTTTCAATGTCTCCGGCCAAGATTAGAAGTAAAGCCAAGTTTGTACCGCGCGAGGACTTGAAGTTTCGCAAGCCCTCCGAACACCTTCTGTTCCCATTCTTCCTTGTAAATGCCAAGTACTGGGAAATTCTACTACTACTCTCCTTAATTGTAATCTTGAGAACCCCATTCAACAAAAACAACAAAAGCGAGAATAAAAAAATCAAGATCGTGAGTTTTCAGATATGATCTGAACATATCTATGATTATTCTAACATTGAAAATATCTACGGAAAATATTAGGGACGTTTTTATTTGCTTTTGTTTTCATAATTAGTGCATTGCATTATAGGTGAATGATAGCAAAACTGGAATAAAACTAATCCTTCTATTATATTTAGCAACGGGTTCCATCAAAGAGGTTGCAAGCTCAAAAATGCCAAAGTCAGATATAAAACTCTTCCCAATAGACGGATCCAATGTTTTGACAGGTGACCTTGTTTACTTGTCATTGCGCATGCGCAAAACTACTTTTCCTTTTGATAACGATCTTTCGTGGTTGGCAAAAGGCCGCTGATTCCATATAAACAAAATGTAAATAGGTTTAATATCACGGGCATATTTTAGTTGACTGTTACAGAAAATCGATCGAATTACATTTTAAATGAGTAGAAAAATATATTCTAGACTCCATTCCTGCATCTTCCGCATTTTTAGTCATTCATTTTGCGCATTTTTATTACAAATAATTAAGACCATCCCGCATAGTTACCTGCCTAAGTTTAACAGGTAATTAACATCAAAACATCCTCAAATATTCTAGAAACCAATAATTACTAGCCAAGACATGTCTATTTTAAAAGCTTAAAGGTCATTTGTTTCGTTTCGATTCCAAACAAAATACAATTTTACAGAAAATAACATCGCATTTACAATGGCGACAAACGACCAAAGACGTTTTTTGCCCACCAACGGTAAGTCCCGGCAAATAGTATTATTGAGTGATGACGTAGTGTTTGGATGTGTCTATAAATTTTAAAAAATGAGGAATGCGTCATCGTATATATATTTACGCGGTTATGAGGTGTCGATATACAACCTAGTTAAGTGGTATTTTAATCGAAATATGAGGCGCATATATTGCATATATAAAGCCCCGCAATGTCATTTGTATATGGCATCCGCCGTTTGACACAGCGATTTCTTTTCTATCTCCAAAAATAGTTACATTTCTAACTAGTTACATTTCTAAACAAAATGTGTGATATTCTTCTTTTTATATTCCAAACATATGTTGTGGTTGCTCGTACGGCGATTATAACGAGTTTTTTGTTTGTCTGATTTGAGATTTAACATCCCCGTCAACACTGTACACGTCATTTTTGAGACTTCATCACGTGAACAAGTCCGTGATATAAAGACCCCCCTAAATCCCACTTCATATAGAGAAAACTGGGGTTTACGGGGGTAAACATTATTTTCCTTATTTCTGCCGCAAGACATAGGTTGTGGGTACCAGTTAGAACCGGCTCAATGAGGCGGTTCTAACGAGCACCCAAAACCTATGTTTGGAGTATAAGTAAGAAAAATGTCACAAATTTTCACCAGAAAAATTGCCTTTTTTGAGGATATCAAACGGATGTGTTATCGTAATGGCTTCCAATTTTGGGTGACTTTTACCCGACATTGAGATGAAATTACATCTCAAGCCCTGTCCCCAAATGAAAGCAATAGAGTTTATAAGCATGGGCGGCACGACTCGCACCGCTTTGCCTGGTCAGGCTTAGATCCTCTAAGCTGTTTACCAGTACACGTGTCCGTCCGGTTTCAGCTCTGCGTGGAAGCATCATGCAGCCCATCTATTTCTTCAAGCCCCGATTGGCGGGGGCAGAATTATAACGAGAATCCACAACTTATGATAAAGAAACATAATGTATATACATGTACCTATAAACCCCTTAATTTACACTATAGAATGAGATTGAAAGGGGGTGTCCATTACGCGGTCCTGTTATCATGCAGAGCTTTCGGTTCATAAAAACTACAATTTCTTCGATTCCTATGTATTTCCTTTAATTCTGTACACATGTTAATTTTGTTAAGACCTACGTCGCTGAACATACAGCTACTACAGACTGCTACAACTTATGCAAATATATACTGATTTTTTTTTTCATTATGATTATTATAATTATTTTAGTATAATAAGTTATTATTATTATAACTGGTTCAAAATTCGCCAAAAGAAAAAAAAAAAGACAAAGCCATTTCATCCCCATTTATCACTTTATCAGTGACGTTTTTTTTCTTTGTTTAATATTATTATTGTTTTTGTTTTACGGCCCTTTCAAGATTATTTATCTTACATCGAGCCGATCGTCGAAACCCGGAGTTCCAGGAGAGAAAAACCCCCACAATACCTGCGGTTGCACAACTTGGCGTCTAACATGTGACCCGAGCCAGGCTCGAACCACAGCGGTGAGAGACCTAACGATTAAGAGTCAGCGCTCTTATCCACTGTGACGTTATGACAGATGTGTGCCTTGCGTTGAGGTTTACAAGTAAATTGGGTAGTTTCATTATCGTTTCGTAAGTATGTCATTTATGTAATAAATGAAAATGACGCATACAAATTTTTATAAATTATGTAGAAAGTAAAATCGACATGACAATCTATATCCACCAAACTGATGGTGCAAAAGAACATGCATTTACATCTTTGAATACGCCTTCGCCTTAAACCGAAAAGGCGGGGCGTTGAAACCGCCACCGAAGTTAAGAAAATTCGGTGGATCTTACATGATGAAAAAAATAATGTTAATAATAATTAAATAAATAATACACAACAAACTCAGTGAGTAAAATGTAAAAAGTATATGGGTGCTCGTTTGAAGCATCCATATCCTAATAAGGAAAATAAGGTATTCCTACGTATACCCCCTTTGTATTTAAAGTGGAGTTTACAACGGGCCTCCATGGCCTATTTGTTAAGCGCGCTGACCCTTAATCATTAAGTCTCTCACCGCTGTGGTTCGAGCCTACTCGGGTCACATGTGAAATGTGAAGTTCTGCAACGGAAGGCCAGGTGGTGTTTCTCCGGGTACTACTGTTTTCGCCCACTTCTGATTAACAATCGGCTCGAAATAAGTGAAAATATCTTGAACGGGCCGTAAAACCAAAACAAAACGTGGGGATTACAAGACTGTTCATAACAGGCGATTCTAACGAATAATAACCATTATACAGGGAATAGCATGGTTTACAAAAATTTAGAGAGTTGATTGTGTTTCTGATCCAAGTCACAAACTGTGGGTAGACCAAGTAAACATCACTTTTAAAGAAAAAAATTGTGTTTGTCAGGTATTTCCTCATTTCTACTCAAAATAGTAAATGTGCCTGTCAGTAAATTAAACTAAGACACTATCACAAATTTTCGCTAGATCTGGGTCCAAGTAAATGTAAATTAGGTCCGTGGCTAGATGTGTGTCTTTTTCAGAGCCTTAAAAGGGTAGCAGTGTCGGAAATTAATGATATGCTCGTAACCCTCAGAAACATGAAAACGTCACGGCTTTTCGCCTAAAAAAATGTCATTCGTCCCAAACAAGCCTATGTAATGTTAAGCCCGTTAAACCCCACTTTTATGTAATGTACATTATTTTTGCGCTCAAAACATACAGTATGGGTGCTCATTGGAAATGCCTTGGCACGGCAGTTCTAAGGAGTACCCACAATGTCTGTTTTAGCACAAATGTGAAAAATATCAGAATTTTGTATCTGGAAATTTTCAGATTTGGTATTAAAATCATCATCAGTCTCAATATATTTGAAGGCCCCCGCCCATCGGGGCTTGAAGAAATAGATAGACTGCATGATGCTTCCACGCAGAGCTGAAACCGACCGCACACGATTACTGGTAAACCGCTTAGGCGATTTAAGCCTGACCAGGCAAAGCCTTGTGAGTCGGTCTGTCCATGCTTATAAACCCTACTGGTTTCATTGGGCGACATGACTTGAGATGTCATTTCATCTCAATGTCGGATAAAAGACACACAAAATTGGAAGCAACGTCTCCAAAATTACCTTTACTGTGTTGACGGGGACGTTAAACCTCAAATCAAACAAACAACCAAACAATATATTTGAATAGGCATGTTTTGAAGACCAAAGCTTTCATCATGTTTACAAGTCCATATAGTGAACATTCTTGTTAGCCCACTTAATATAGGGAAATGTCTGTTTTAATGGGTATCAATGGTTTCCGTTTGTTCATAATATATAATGCGTGGATAATCATTAGAACCGCCTCAACGAGGCTGTACGTGTACATGAACAAGGGCACTCCTAATGTCTATATCTAGAAAAGAAAAAAAAATGAAACAAAGTATTTAAAGATATATGAAATACAAAATTACAGCAGTGGTTTGCATCTGTAAATTTGCTTCTTTTCAGATTTTTATTAGACATCTGATATTGGTCGGTTATGGAGTTTTTCACGTAGCGATAACGTCTTCCAAATGGCCATTAAGCCACGTTTACCGTAATCTGACCCCCATCCAACCTGCAAATATGTTACATGTATATAGTAATGATATGAGATTAGCATTCCGAACTTTGTTCAAAATACGCAAATTCGAGAAGTACATGTATGTTTGTGAGACAACAAAAAATATTTATGACAGAGGCATCGTAATTCTACGGTTATTTTTCTTCAGCCATATTCTCGACGTATATAAGCATTAGGCACAAACATTGAGTGCACAACATACTTCTTCTTCTTCTTCTTCTTCTTCTTCTTCTTCTTCTTCTTCTTCTTCTTCTTCTTTTTCTTCTTCTTCTTCACCCGCTTTTGAAGTCAAATTAACCTATTTTGCTGAACCCTTAAATAGCTGTACTTTATTCGATCAGAGGAGATTCTGATGAACCGCCGTATTCGATTGCGACTGATCCCAGCTTTTGTGAGAATTATTCCCTCCCTGGTCTTACAGTGTTTCTAGCTTAAGATTTAAGACCTTGTATACTGAGTAAAAAGTGGGATAAACAAAAGGAAATACATTTACTTTTTCTATCAACCGTATATTGTAAGCTCTCATAGAGGCGGTTCAAATGAGAGCCCACGACCTTTGTAGAGTACAATATTTCATCAGAAATAGTAACCGAGCCAGGATTTGTGGATTTGTCATCGTAATGTCACGAGAGAGAGAGAGAGAGAGAGAGAGAGAGAGAGAGAGAGAGAGAGAGAGAGAGAGAGAGAGAGAGAATCTCGCTTTATTTTGAGAAAACTGGTGTATACTTTTTTCTTAATTTCTGCTTCAAAACTGGGGTACAACTGGGGTGTTCGGGCGAGGCGAAGGTGTCTTGTTTATTTTGCCATTGGGGCGTCCGGTTGGCCCACAGCTGGACAGGTACACTGTATGCTGTGTTTTCAGTAGGTAAGAGTAGAGGACTAGAGCACACACCCATTCATTTTCATTTTTCTCATCCGGCCTTCACTTTCAGCTTCTCTACTTCTCCATTTCTCTGGGAGACGACACAAAACGACTAACAAGGGTTGACGTGTCGTTAAACCCAAACATAACCAAACATTCAAACCTCTGTAAGACACAGGTCGTGGATACCCGTTAGAACCGCCTTATTGTGGCGGTTCTAACGAGTATCCAAAACCTATATCTTACAGCTTTACTAACGAGTACACACAACCTATGCCTGGAGTAAAAAAGAAAGAAGATAATTATCACAAATTTTCATCAGAAAAGTCACCATGCTGGAGATATGAAAGTATGCACTATGTCACTATGTGTTATCGTAAGAGAGAGAGAGAGAGAGAGAGAGAGAGAGAGAGAGAGAGAGAGAGAGAGAGAGAGAGAGAGAGAGAGAGAGAGAGATTCAACATTACATCTTCAACATCTTACAGCATTACTAACGAGTACGCGCAACTTATCTTATGTCTGGAGTAAAAAAAAAAGATAATTATCACTTTTCATCAGAAAAGTTATGAAAGAATGCACTATGTCACACGGATGTGTTATCGTAAGAGAGAGAGAGAGAGAGAGAGAGAGAGAGAGAGAGAGAGAGAGAGAGAGAGACATTGGCTTATAGTGTTTGTATTCGAGATATACGGCCCATTAAACACTATTTAGGTCATTTTGAGCCGGTCAATTTACCTATCCGGCAGGTTTATACGTAAGCGATTAACCAGTACAGGTTTGCTTTATATCCATTAGTCATGTGTTAAGGATATCCATAGTAGCCCCAGTTTGAATAGCGAGAAGAACAGTTTGCAATATTATATTATTTCCCCCTTTTTGGGTCGATTGTTTTTGGCAAACACTGTACACCCAGTTCAGACATCGCTAAATGCAGCGTTTGCTCAGCCGACTGTTCATGCCAAAAATACTGGTTATTAAGGTATAAGAGTGCTATCAGTTTGATGATATATTACTGATCTATAATTTCTTTTTTATAATAGAAAAGTCATAAACTACGCAAAGCCTTTTCAAAATTTTACAGACGTCATTCTGATTTAATTTCAAAATTCAGTGTTGGACTTAAATCTCTTCTGCGACAGGGTCTATCGGAAAATAGAAGTGAAAGCAATGATCAGGGACCGATACAATCAACCCACAGCTCCCATCAGAGACACCAAAGGGAAGGAAGCACAAACATGAAACAACAGACCTAATGGAAACAACAATAGCGGGAAGCCAAAAGGACAGTTACTTTCCGACAAAATGGCCAATAGGCTATCCAAAATAAAATAATATAAGCATCACAAACACCCGAAGACAAACCATATCAAAAATAAACCGCGACAGAAGAACCGCCTTGGAACGGTCGGTGGAAACGAATTCCACTGGGGGGGGGGGCTTAATTCGATTTTACGTGGCCACAATCCTCGCCCTTCCTTCCTTCGCGATTTAGACAAATAATTTGTTCAGTCCGCATGAAGGCTTCCTAACTCATCAGTGCAACATCTCCGTGAACCCCAATTTTATAGTGACTTAGTATATAAATGCAGAAAAATATATATAATTGCAATGACTTCAGCACCTAATTATGTGAAATTATTCTTCGATATAAAAAGATTTGGGTACAACATAAATGTTATGCGGCAGACTGCATGTATTGTGGTTAACCCAATCACGGTTGACAACTTTACACGCCGTTGGATCCGCCCTCAGGGGTTCCAACGTAAAGGCTTACTGAGAAGTAGAGAGAATTTAATTTTATGTAGTGCTTGTTGGTGCCTGATGCTCTGTCTCTGGTCAGGACCATCGGAGTCTAACTGTAGTTTTTCTTTTGCTCCAGCATTTCGGTTTCTTCTTGCTGTCGAGTACTCACCGTTGTTTCATTTCTGTGGTTGTTTTCGGAGATGTTGCACTGATGCGATAGGAGGCATTCATGCGAACTGAACACATTATTTGTCTAAATCGCATTGCGGCCACGGGTGGGCGGATTTGAGGGTAAAGAAATCAAAGCATTGGCAGCATTGTTTGGCCGATTGACTCAGAGCGCAGGTTGTGTAAAATGGCCGTGAACTTGGACTTTTTCGGTATACCCTTCGGTTCTTGTTCCTAATGCAAACAGTGTAGACCCTGATCAGACGTCAAATTCTGTGACGTCTGATCTGGTCTACACTGTTTGCCAAACCAAACACATGATTCCAGTCCAGATTTTATAGATAACTCTCTTACATGTACGCAGCCATCTGACGTCATAGTGAAACAAATAACACGGCTTGTTTTAGGTAGATGGATTGTCAACGACCCTAACTTGCTAAGCCGAAAAGCTTTTCCGTGCTTAAGTACACGTGCCTATCACAGACTTGTCGGAATAACTATTTCGAAAATATCCGCAGTGAGATCAGAGTGTTGCGTAAGATAGTTATATTGGAATCAAAGATTTGGCTTGGCAAACACTGTAGACCCAGACCAGACGTCACAGAACGCGGCATCTGATCAAGATCTACACTAATTGCTTACAGCAACATAATTTAAAGGTTAAAATAAACAGTTTAAATCACATTTTAGGACTATTTCTCCTATCTACATTCAGGGGCAATCTACCCACCACCAGTACTCTCAGTGCTTTGATTTTTATACGCCCCGTTTTGAAAAACAACACACACACACACACACACACACACACACACACACACACACACACACACACACACACACACACACAAACGGGATAACTTCATGCAACATTATAGGAATATGTATGAGGTCAAGACGATGTGTCGCGCACAAGAATGATTGTCCCGCCTGTCTTAGCTGCCAAGTTATGTTCCTATGGTTAATTTTATAAACATTCTTGTACGCATCAAAACTCAATAACCGTTAGGGTTGTCTTCATGCAACTTTATAAGGACATATATTTGGTCACGATAATGTGTTGCGCGCAAGACGTAGGCCAGTACCTAAAAGGCCAAGGTCATTCTGAGAGGTCAAAGGTAAAAAGGTGTCTTTCTTTTGTGCCTGGTGAATAACTTTGTTATTCCTATTTTCGTTCTTTTCGGCGATAAAATTTACAATGTATTTGTATAGGCATGTTTTCGTTATGATTATTATTACAGTGGTTTTGCATGTAATATATCCGCACTTACTTAACTCTCAGAATAAGTAGAAGTGAAGGTAATGATCTGGAACCGATATAATTAACCCACGCCTCCTATCAGAGACACCAAATGGAAAGAAACACAGACATGAAATAACTAGACCAAGAAACCAACAGTTAAACTCTAATGGACCCGACAAGAGACAGAGCATCAGGGGCCAACCGACATTGCATAAAAGTAATTTAATGTATAAATTTAATAAAATGTGGAAACACATGATGTTCTGTTTCTAAAGCCAACTGATAAATAGCAGTATAGCTTCAAATTAACCATTTGGAGCGCTGTGGTGCAATGCTAAAGCATTGAAATTGTGATCGAGAGGTAGCCGGGTCGATCCCTTCGAGCGCCAAGTGTTCTTTTCCGATCCATATTGCTTAGTACTGGTTTCTTTGAGAAGGCTGCGTTCTTTGATTGTGATCTTTCCTTACTAGTTCTACCCAGGAAGGGTATTGTCCGAACCTACATGGACAGGGTTTCGACCAAAAAGGGTAAGAGATGCCTGAAAATACTGGAGATTCGTATACTTTGTTCTCGACTTAAAAATATTCATTGACCCAAAATTATTATAAGCACAGACTAAGTTACTATTACTGATTTGAAAGACTCCAGTTAACCTATTTATAGACTGTAGCAGCTTTAATTTTATCGCTGTAAGCTGTCACTGTGTTGCGTAATAGGGTTATCGATACACTCTGGGTTGGACATGGCAAACTGTGTAGACCCAGTTAAGACTTCGCAAAACCCGGCGTCCGATCAGAGCCTACATAGTTTGCTTACAGTACAGGAATAGGAGGGCCAGGCGCCGCAAAACGTAGGATATGATTAGGGTCTACACTTCGCCTAAAAACTGGTATTTAAAAGTCTCAGTCCCGGGCTATTTTCCCAGCGTACAGCCAGAGAAAATTGATCCACCAGTACTCGCATTGCTTTGATTAAAATCAAAGCACTGAGAGTGCTGGTGGGTCGATTGTCTCTGGGTGTAGATAGGAAAATGGGCCTGAGCGTGGATTGTTTCGTTTAACCCTTAAACTCCTTTACTGAAAGCAAACCGTGTAGACCATGGTCAGACGCTGCGTTTTTCGGCGCCTGACCCTTAAATTCCTATACTCTAAGCAAACAGTGAAGACCCTGATCAGACGCCGCGTTCTGCGGCGTCTGATCTGGGTCTTCACTGTTTGCCTAGCCCAACCCGTGATTCCAGCCCAGATTTTACAGTTAACCATTTACGTAAACACGCTGACCTCACTGCGATAAAATTCTATAAATAATCTGCGTGGATTCCTTTAAATCAGTGATAGTTAAGGACCCATCCAGTGTTTTTTTTTTTTTTTTTTGTTTTTGTTTCGCTCAATTCTAAATTTAGAGCACATATGACCGACTCAGTATACGGAGATAGATAGAAAGCACCAGTAATAAATTCTACATTTTCTTAGCAAGAAATGTTTTCAAGAAAGATCAAGGCTGATAAACACTAACAGCTACAACTGAAAAAAGGCAGACAAACAGGCTTTTTTTTTTCACAAGAAATCCGATCCAAATGCAAAGAACTAGGTCACGGATGCATTCCTCGCTTAAAAACGCTGACTAAGACTTCATTCTTACCTGGCCGTACAGCTCGAGAAGAAGACTGCAAAGGGAAAACAAGTTCATAAAGAACGAGCCATTTCTTCAAGGATTTATATTAAATACTTACGATAATATTGATGATAATCTCTGAAAACAAATATGGCGTATGGAAGAGAGCTCGGCGTTGTATATATCACGTGATCGGCGTTTGTGTATATCACGTGAGAGCCTTTTCGCGCGCTTTTGATTGATTGGTCAATAATGGTCATGTGGTTATCTCCGCGTTGGTCACGTGGACATTTGCAAGAATCGACTTTCTACCGTATGGTACATTTGGGTCGATTGATAAACAATCGACCCAACAAATGCTTACAACTATGGGGTATCTATCACTATATTTAAACAAGAGGTCCATGATGGACCTAATTCGCTCACCTGAGTCAAGTTGTATTATCTTTTGATGATGTTTTTATTTTTGTCTATGCGCTATTTGTTCAATGTCGCAGAACCATTTAAGAACTTAGGTGGAGATTTTGTAAAATTTTTCTTAAATTCAGTCACTGTGTTCAAAGGATGTGGATTCTCAGCATCAAAAACGCCTCAAGTGTGGAGAAGCTTGGGACTGAACCAATGAAACTTGGTTTATTAGGCAAGTAGTTTAACCATTTCACCATAGAAGCTTCTAAACTAATTTTCTGATAACATGAAATTGTGTTAGTTTGCACTTGGGTATTTGTATTTAAATATAAATGACTTAAATATAAATGAAGTTAAGTTTTGTTTTTAGAAATTTCGAGCATAAACACTTAAGTTTGTTATGAAGTCAGTTTTATTTTGGGAAACAATAGCATATTTCAAAGCACTGACAGCACTGGTTGGCCAATTGTGTTGGAATGTAGACTAGGAAAATGATCCTGAATTGCGGTATAGACTGTTTACATTTCGTTTATTACTTGTACATTTCTGTACTGTAAGCAAAATGTGTAAATTCCGATTGGACGCCACATTCTGCAGCATCTGACTCAAAATTTCCTGTACTGTAAGTAACAAAGTAGACTTTGATCAGACAGAGGCCATATTCTGTGGCATCTGTTCTAGGTCTACACTGTTTTGTCAACCTCAACCCCTAATATGGAAAATGGTAGAACCTTTTACAAACAATGTAGGCCCAGATCAGACGTTAAGTTCTGCAGCATCTGATCTTGGCCTTCACTGTTTGCCAATCCCGGGTTGCCAGTATCCCATTCTAAGTTTTCGGCACAAACTGGGTAAAAATGATGTAATTTATTCCTATAAATTCACAAACTGAATGTAAGTGTAAATCTTGATCAGATGGCTTCTTTAGAAGCCCAGAAGCCATCTGATCAGAATCTACATTGTTTGAAAGATAAGGCATATCCAGGCTCAGCAGGGCAAGGGTTAATTTGTTTGTTTCTGTTGAGCTTTACATCTCTGTCACCACTATTTAGGCATGCCAATAGTTTGTGCCAGCTTGATTCTTTTCTGTGCCTTGGCTCAGAATTCATTTATTAATACTGTAATTAAATCTCTATAAGTGTATCTTGCATCACTGTTGTGTCCCAACTGATATTGGCTCACAGTTGGACAAGGCCTACTGTCCTTGCTGCAAGTATGGGTAGAGGGGGGGAATGTTATTTCTTCTGTTTCTATATACACTTCCTTCCATTCATTTGCCTCTTCTCCCCTGTCCCTCACTTTCATATCCTCTACTATCTCTCCTACTTCTTTTCTCCATTTCTCTGAGAGGACACAAAATGACCCACAAGGATTGTGTCATTAAACCAAAAACAGTCAATCAGTCAAATCTTTAGTTCATAGAGCTGTAGATATGGTAGGTATTTAGTGGTACATTAGCTAAAGTCTCCCTTATTTTTGATAAACATGTATGGTGTGTATATATTCATTAAGAGCAAGGTGGTTCTAATAAATACCCACAACATACGTTTTATTGATAAGGAAAATTATCCTTTAACTATCAACATATACCCACCTTATCTACATCACTCCATCTAAGCCTGTCCAGGAACCGCGGTGCGAGGCGGACCGTCCATGCTAATAAACCATATTGGTTTCATTGGGCGACAGGGCTTGAGATGTCATTTCATCTCAATGTCGGGTAAAAGTCCCACAAAATTGGAAGCAATGTCTCCAAAATGACCCTTACAGTGTTGATGGGGACGTTAAACCTCAAATCAAACAAACAAAACCATCAAAAATAAATAGTTTTTGGTGCTGATTCTGTATACTGCAGCACAGATCCTTAAGCCACCTATATTATTTTCAAGAGCCTAGTAGTTATCAAGCCCATGTTTGCAGCCCTGTTTATAACTAGGTCAAACACCTGGGTCCTAACCTCTAAGTGACTTCTATTATACAATGAGAGCCAGAGACACTGCACAATTTAATATGTATACCTTCTGCCATAACAATATTAGTCACTTCACAGTTTGTTTTGAGTCCTACTGATTCATACCATATTATGCAAGCAGTGACAGAGCTATGTATAATAGTCTTATCTTCAACTGCCTGTTGATATTTTGACAGGTCTAAAACCTTGTTGTTTTTATATAAATGTACTATTTCAAAGAGTGATTAAGATGTTTCTGTTTAACCCTTCAGAATTATCTTCTGCTTTGTGTTGGCTGGTTACTTTAAAGTCATTATTGCAAACAGTGTGGATCAAGATCAGACTGGTCCTATTATGCCCTTTTTGTTTAAATTGAGATTTAATGTCCCAGTCAACACTATTTAGGTCATTTTGAAGATGTTGTATCCAATTTTGTTGGAATTTTACCCAACACTGAGAAGACTTCTCAAGCCCTGCCACCAAAAGAAACCAATATAGTTCATGTGCATAGATGGTCCAAATTGCACCAACTTGCCTGGGCAGGCTAGACCTAAAATAATAATATCCAACAGCCATTGTGTTCAGCAAGGGAAACCATTTTAGCAGCTTTGGTAAAAGGTCACCCAAGGAACATTTCAGTAAAATTTTTCGAAATCTAGCCACTGGCCTAGGAGAAGCTGTCATCTGAAGGTCTTTTCTATTTTTAACTCTGGTGGCCATTTTGTTCATTGGAATAAAACCATTTTCGCAAGTTTGGAAGAGGGTCACCCTAGGAACATTTCTGAAAAAGTATGGCAGCCATTTTGTTCAGCAAAGCAGAACCGTTTTAGCAATTTTGGTAGAGGGTCAGCCAAGGACTGTCTCTGTGAAATTATTTCGAAATCAGGCCATTGGCCTAGGAGGAGATGTTGTTTAAAGGTTTTCTATTTTTAGCTCTGGTTGCCATTTTGTTCAGCGGAGTAGAACCATTTTAGCAAGTTTGGTAGAGGGTCGCCCGAGGAACATTTCTGTAAAATGATTTTGAAATCGGGCCATTGGCGCAGGAGCAGATATCGTTTAAAGGTTCTTCTATTTTTATATCTGGTGGCCATTTTGTTCAGCAGAGCAAAAGCATTTTAGCAATTTTGGTAGAGGGTTACCCAAGGAATATTTCCGTGAAATTATTTTGAAATCGGGCATTGGCCTAGGAGGAGATGTCGTTAAAAAGTTTTTTCTATTTTTAGCTCTGGTGGCCATTTTGTTCAGCCGAACGAAACCGTTTTAGCAATGTTGGTAGAGGGTCAGACAAGGACCCTCTCTTTTAAATTATTTTGAAATCGGGCCATTGGCCTAGGAGCCATGCAGAACCATTTGAGCAATTTTGGTAGAGGGTCACTCGAGGAACATTTCTGTAAAATGATTTTGAAATCCGGCCATTAGCTTAGGAGGAGATATCGTTTTAAGGTTTTTCTATTTTTAGATGTGGTGGCCATTTTGTTCAGCAGAGGGGAACCATTTTAGCAAATTTGGTAGAGGGTCACCCAAGGAACAATTCTGTGAAATTATTTTGAAATCAGGACATTGGCCTAGGAGATGTCGTTTAAAGGTTTTTCTATTTTTTGCTCTGGCAGCCATTTTGTTCAGCGGAGCAGAACCATTTTAGCAATTTTGGTAGAGGGTCACCCGAGGAACATTTCTGTGAAATGATATTGAAATCCGGCCATTTGCCTAGGAGGAGATGTCGTTTTAAGGTTTTTCTATTTTTAGATGTGGCGGCCATTTTGTTCAGCAGAGCGGAACCATTTTAGCAATTTTGGTAGAGGGTCACCCAAGAAACATTTCTGTGAATTTATTTTGAAATCGGGACATTGGCCTAGGAGGAGATGTCGTTTAAAGGTTTTTCTATTTTTAGCTCTGGCAGCCATTTTGTTCAGCGGAGCAGAACCATTTTAGCAATTTTGGAAGAGGGTCACCAGAGGAACAATTCTGTGAAATGATATTGAAATCCGGCCATTTGCCTGGGAGGAGATGTCGTTTTAAGGTTTTTCTATTTTTACATGCGGCGGCCATTTTGTTCAGCAGATCGGAACCATTTTAGCAATTTTGGTAGAGGGTCACCCAAGGAACATTTCTGTGAAATAATTTTGAAATCGGGACATTAGCCTAGGAGGGATGTCGTTTACACTTCGTGCTCAGGTGAGCTAAAAAGTCGTTTTACTCAGCTCTAACAAAAGTTTGTATTCACAAATTAAATGCATAAGAAAACAGAAGACATGTTTTTTTTCTTTTCATGGTTTAACTGCAGTTCTGTTCCGAAGTTAGCAGACATATGTGCGAGCTTTTACGTCTCTTACCAGACTGAAATATCATGCGGATAGAAGTTGTATGGAATACTAATGCCTGGAAGGGACATGCACTGTGCGAACAAGATAATATCTTCTGCGCACAACTTAATATCATGTGCGTACAAGATATTATTTTGTTTTCTCAAAATTGATCTTGTGCGGACAGCATAATATTTTTAGCATACAACTTATTAGCTTGTTTGTACAAGATAATATCTTTAGTCATGGTCTCTTTTTTAACCAACAAACATTGAATACCGGTCTTTTTTCGGAGTTTAAGTATGGATTTCTACGTTCATACGCATTATAGGGTTGTCGGGTCGCTTAATGTTTGTATTTCTTTCCCTTTGGTGTCTTTTATGATGGTCTGGTCGCTTAATGTTTGTATTTCTTTCCCTTTGGTGTCTTTTATGGGTGGAGTAAGTTAATTGTATCAATTCCTGATCTTTGTTTTACTTATACTTTGAAATAACGCTTTATGGTCGAATATTAAAATTGTAATGTGTTCGAATCAGTTTGTCCCCTAAAGGGTTTCCTGTGAGGTTCTTCTGTCGTGGTTTATTAAAGTCAGTATTGTTCGTCTTTGAATGAAAATTTTTCCCGGTTGATAGTTATATCCCAATTGTGTGCCTTGGTTGATATTCATATGTGGTAACATTTTTCACCATCACCCTCTCATACGCGATCTTCATAAAATATATTATAAAACACATATTAATCTACGTAGAAAAGTGAGAAGGCGGTCAACTCTTATTTTTCTTTTTACTAAAAATATGTATTTTGAATTGATACGGGATGACTAAAATCCGCCCTTACATAACGATGCATGTGAATATAAAATGTGAGGTGAGAAGAGTTGGATATGTTCAGTTAAAGTCTTGAAACAGTCAACTACCTTTGCTTTATATCATCCTGAAACGATGGCTCTACAATTTATATAAGATACGGGGTGTCTCAATTTCACCATTTTTATACCCCAATCACAAAGTGTGGAGGGGTATATAGTTTTGCCTTTGTCCGTATTATATACGTACGTACGTCTGTACGTCACATTTTGTAGTACTATTCCTGCCTCCGCAACTCCTCCTACAGTATTTGATGCAGGGCATTGAAACTTGCAACACTTTTGAGACACATTGAACATGTGTATAAAGGAAACAGGATCCTGATCCAGCCCCTTATATCAGAATTATGTTCCCTTGAAAAACTTTATCATTTTGGCCATATGTGTAGACTGGGGGGTTAAATAGTACAGTTCGTGTCTCCGCAACTCCTCCTACAGTATTTGATGCAGGACATTGAAACTTGCAACACAGTTCAGACATGCATTGAACATGCGTATGAAAGAAACAGGATTCTAATCCCCGCCTTATTGCAGAATTATGCCCCCTGGAACGACAATTAGTTTGGCCATATCAGGATGTTAAATATATATATATTGTGCTGTTCGTGTCCCCACCTACAGTATTTGATGCAGGACACTGAAACTTGTAACACAGTTCAGACACATGCAATGAACATGTGCATAAAGGAAAGCCTGGGAAGGCTTTGTTCTTCTAAGTGATGCGATGTGTGGGGTTTATGTCCAAAAACCATCTAAGATCAAACAGAGACTGGACCTCGGTTTAAAGTCTCGAGAAGCCCAGGATAAACCCATGAACCCTGTGTATATGGCGAGTAGCATAACCACAATGTTGGCATTTTAAAATTTTTGAGCAGGACAAATAACATTCTCTGCTATCTGAGAAAGGAAAATCTGTCAGCTTCTTAGTATTTTATTTTTTATGAGCACCACAAGTTTCATGCTCAGCTGAGTTGAGCATATAAAAGTTTTATAACCTGGGGGCCAGGTCGCCTTCTTCCTGAGCAGGCTTTCGTCATACTGTACATGCATTACATGTATTTCATAGTCGTTTTGGTGTGCTGATGAAGCGTGAAGTAGATAGTCTACCCCACCCCCCCTCCGCCCTCACAAAAAACAACAAAATAAATAAAAATGATCACTTCACATATTTCAGTTCTATGGTGTTTTATTTGTTTCAATTGAGCTTTAATGACGCAACACTATTTAAGTCTTTTTGCGGCGCTCTTCCAATTTTGTAGGACTTACCAGATATTGGGATGAAATGACTTCTCGAGCCCTGCTCCCAAACAGACTGTTCACATGCAACGTCAAAACTTATTTTCTCTGAGAAATAGTAATAAAAAGAAAGAAAATAAAACATATTTGAAATTGAGGCCGGCAAACGTCCTGATTGGCAGTTAAAGGGGGTAAACCAACATTTGAAACCACATATTTCTTCCCCGTAAATTCGTACAGGCAAGGACAGATGAATTGGCATGCCCCTTTAATATAAGAGAGGAAGACAGCATTTGAAAAATCTTGCCCGCCCGCTAAGGTGTAGTCACCCACATCCTACGTTTGAGACCAAAAATAAGGAAAATAAGTATTGGTATTCCCATGCAAACTCTCCTTGTACTTAAAGTGGGGTTTACAACGGGCCCCATAGTCTTGGGGGGGGGGACTCGATAACTCCTAATGTCAGAGTCTCATAACTCTGCGGTTCGAGCCTAACTCGGGTCACGTGAAATGTCAACGGAAGGTCAGGTGGTGTTTCTACGGGTACTCCGGTTTTTTGCCCACTTCTGATAAACGATGGCTTCGCAATAAATGAAATTATATTGAAAGGGCCATAAAACCAAATCAAACACAAGTGGGATTTATAAGGTCGTTCACAACTGAGGCGATTCTTACGCGTACCTACAACCATTATATATGCCCCCGCCCATAGGGGCTTGAAGAAATATATGGACTGCATGATGCTTCCACGCAGAGCTGAATCCGGCCCGCACACTAATACTGGTAAACCGCTTAGAGGATCTAAGCCTGTCCAGGAACCGCGGTGCGAGGCGGACTGTCCATGCTAATAAACCTATTGGTTTCATTGGGCGACAGGGCTTGAGATGTCATTTCATCTCAATGTCGGGTAAAAGTCCCACAAAATTGGAAGCAACGTCTCCAAAATGACCTTTACAGTGTTGACGGGGACGTTAAACCTCAAATCAAACAAACAAACAAGACAACCATTATATAGGGAATAGCGGGGTTTACAAAGATCTTCAGTATTGCTCGTATTTCTGTGGATAAACCCACTCATGTGGATAAAGTTGGATTTACCAGGGCTTTATCAAGGCCACAAAGGGCAGAAGTGTCTCAAGTGGATGATATATTCGTTACCCTAGACTTACAAAGTCTGATAAGATGTGATATGTGTTTTCAAAAGGTATCTTCCGTTCGCTCCTCTCAAACACAGTTTCTCTTACGACTGATATCAGTCTACCGTTACCCAATAAAACCAAGTAAATGTCGCGAATTCTCGCAAGAAAAACAAATTCATCCATCACGAAAACAATCCTATATTATGTTCACCCCTTAAACCCCATTTTTCATGTAGCGAAACTAGGGTTTTACATGTGTGTAATTTATTTTTCTTATTCGTGATTCTGGGTAATCGTTAGAACCGCAACGGAAAGACGATTCTAACGAGTATCCGTAATCTATGTTTTGAGCACAAATGTAAAAAATATCAGAAGTTGTATCTGAAAATTTTAATTTTTGCGTGGTAAAATATTTGAACAAGCCTGTTTTCGTTATGGTAGAAAAAATGAAGCTTTACTTTCCCGAAGAAGCCCAAAGCTCTCATCGTGTTTACAAGCCCATACGATGAAACTATCTTATAAACACCACTTTATATAGGGAAATCTTTCGATTAAATGGATATCAATAGTTTCCATTTTGTTCTAAAAATATAGAGCGTGGGTAGCTGTTAGAACCGCCTCATTGAGGCAAACGCGCCTAAGGTCTATATCTAGAAAAGAAAAAATAAAACTTAAGCGATTAGTTTGAAGAGATATGAAATACAATATCATAGTTACGAATGTCGTTATGGATTGCATTGGTATCCAGAACAGATTTCCTTTATATGGGTATGCGATAGAGATTAATGGATTACTTGTCTTATACTTCGGTTCTTTTCAGGTTTTTATTAAACATCTGATATCGGTCGGTAGTGCAGTTTTCAGCTACATGTAAAGATCCCGTGCAGCGATAACGTCTCCCAAATGGCAATTATGCCTTACTTACAAATAAGTTACAATGACATGATCTGAGATTACCATGAAATCCGAGAACTGCATATAAACCAGTGCTTCAGCTGAAGTGCACGACCCGCCGGATGCTTTTAGCTTTATGAGTGTTACCATATATGGGTATGGCGGCCATTTTGGTCATGTGACCTGAACATAAAACGGTTCCCCCAATAAATGCGCCTTATCGTAAGGAGCAAAAATATATCTTATACTTTAGTACTGTATTCTGAATCGTTTGCAGGATAAAATCCAACACAAAAGCATATGTGTCAAAGTTTGACCTAGGCACAAAGAAGGTCAAGGTCAACCCAGGGTCACCATTTTAGCAATTTATGATGGGCTTACGTTCCAGATGCTATTTATCCAGTTTCGAGGAAATCTGCACAGTGGTTCTGGAGAAGACTATTTTTGAAGGGTTTTTACCAAATATTGCTTGGCGGCCATTTTGGTCATGTGACCTGGACCCCATGAGGAAATTTTGGTTTCCCCCATCCCGTAGAGGCTCCATATGAAATTTGACTTCAATCGGCCCAACGATTTCCGAGGAGAAGCAGTTCGAAAATTTTCACACTTTTCGCCTCGGCGAGGCTGTACTAAATGGAATGTAATATTTCGCAAGTTCATTGATAAGATATCATTGATATTTATCAGTATGCCAAAAATTGTTCAAATATTCCAAGCGGTTAAGTCACTATCACCAATTTTCACAAACGGGTTACGGGCGGACAGATAGACAGACCATATATGGCTTGGCGGCCATTTTGGTCATGTGTCCTGGACCCCATGAGCAATTTTTGGTTTCCCCCATCCCATAGAGGCTCCATATGAAATTTGATTTCAATCGGCCCAACGGTTTCCGAGGAGAAGCAGTTCGAAAATTTTCACATTTTTCGCCTCGGCGAAGCTATACTAAATGGAATGTAATATTTCGCAAGTTCATTGGTTAGATCTCATTGATATCTATCAGTATGCCAAAAATTGTTTAAATATTCCAAGCGGTTAAGTCACTATCACCAATTTTCACAAACGGGTTACGGACGAACAGACAGACAAACCATATATGGCTTGGCGGCCATTTTGGTCATGTGACCTTGACCCCATGAGCAAATTTTGGTTTCCCCCATCCCATAGAGGCTCCATATGAAATTTGACTTCAATCGGCCCAACGGTTTCCGAGGAGAAGCAGTTCAAAAATGTTCGAAAATTTTCACATTTTTCGCCTCGGCGAGGCTATACTAAATGGAATGTAATATTTCGTAAGTTCATTGGTTAGATCTCATTGATATCTATCAGTATGCCAAAAATTGTTTAAATATTCCAAGCGGTTAAGTCACTATCACCAATTTTCACAAACGGGTTACGGACGGACCCAAAGAAGGTCAAGGTCAACCCAGGGTCACCATTTTAGCAATTTATGATGGGCCTACATCCCAGATGCTATTTATCAAGTTTCGTGGAAATCTGCCCAGTGGTTCTGGAGAAGACTATTTTTGAAGGGTTTTTACCATATATGGCTTGGCGGCCATTTTGGTCATGTGAACTGGACCCCATGAGCAAATTTTGGTTTCCCTATCCCATAGAGGCTCCATATGAAATTTGACTTCAATCGGCCCAACGGTTTCCGAGGAGAAGCAGTTCGAAAATTTTCACATTTTTCGCCTCGGCGAGGCTATACTAAATGGAATGGAATATTTCGCAAGTTCATTGGTTAGATCTCATTGATATCTATCAGTATGCCAAAAATTGTTTAAATATTCCAAGCGGTTAAGTCACTATCACTAATTTTCACTTACGGGTTACGGACGGACAGACAGACAAACCATATATGGCTTGGCGGCCATTTTGGTCATGTGACCTTGACCCCATGAGCAAATTTTGGTTTCCCCCATCCCATAGAGGCTCCATATGAAATTTGACTTCAATCGGCCCAACGGTTTCCGAGGAGAAGCAGTTCAAAAATGTTCGAAAATTTTCACATTTTTCGCCTCGGCGAGGCTATACTAAATGGAATGTAATATTTCGTAAGTTCATTGGTTAGATCTCATTGATATCTATCAGTATGCCAAAAATTGTTTAAATATTCCAAGCGGTTAAGTCACTATCACCAATTTTCACAAACGGGTTACGGACGGACAGACAGAATGACAGACTGACAGAATGACAGAATGACACGGTGATTTTAGGGCACTCTTAGAAAAAAACGACTTCAGTCGGTTGCTTTTTCTGCGGGTCGTGCAATTGAAATGCTCAAGATCAGACTGCATCATACATGTAATCCTAGTGACATTTTTGTTCAGACGATATTCTCCACGGCATAGACAGATTTTATTGAGTTTAAAATGCTGTGTTTTTCTTCTTCTTCTTCTTCTTCTTCTTCTTCTTCTTCATTTGAAGTCAAATTACTTCACGCACTGGTGGGTCGATTATCCCCGAGTTTAGCACGAGCTTGAACCCATTTCGTTGAACCCTTCTAAAGCTGTACTTTATGCGAACAAAGTAGAACCTGATCAGCCGCCGCATTCGACTGATCCCGAGCATGTATGCCCGGTCGTTAATTGTTCGGAGCTTAGACTTTCTCGCAGAGAGAGAGAGAGAGAGAGAGAGAGAGAGAGAGAGAGAGAGAGAGAGAATGAGAGAGAGAACGTAAACAAGTGCGTATAAATGGCCTTGTTTATCCCACTGTATACTGAGTAAATGCGAGAGTACTCAATGAGATAGTTCCAACTTGGCGAGCACCCACAATATAAGCTTGGAACATAAATAAGTATTATCACACTGTATACTGAGTACAAGAGGATATATTTTCTTTTTCTATCAATTGTAAATTGTGAGTACTCAGTAAGGTGGTTCATACAAGCAGGTGAGAGAGAACATGTCCGTGTAGTAAGTACCTCTCTAAACACCCCTTCGTATAGAGAAAACTGGGGTATACAAGGATATGCATCATTATGAGGCGATTCTAACGAGCATATAATCTATGTTTGGAGACCAAAAAAAAAAAAAGAAAAATATCACGCTTTTTATCAGAAAAGTCACCATTTTCGAGTCATTAAAGAATGCACTACGTCGCGTGGATGAATTATCGTAAGAGAGAGAGAGAGAGAGAGAGAGAGAGAGAGAGAGAGAGAGAGAGAGAGAGAGAGTTTGCTTTATATCCCTTAGTCATGTGTTAGGAATGTCGTTACTACGTTACTAGAACTAGAAGCATCAGCTAAAAAGAGAGGTGGCGTTTACAAATGAAAATGTTATTTCCCTTCTTTGTTCCAAGCGATGATCTCAATCGGGAGGCGCCACTGTCTACTTTTGCAGATACTTAGAGCAAAATTACAGAAATGTAACAGTTATTTATTTTCAATTTTTTACAAGTCTTATATCCCCATCAGTTCACCCGACAGTGCTTTGATTATTACCGCTGCATGTGCGGGGAATGTGCTCTTCCACCTTTACGCAATTAGTTCGGTCTTCGAGACCGCTTATATATATGGGTCTGATAAAAGTGTATATATATGGGTCTGATATAAGTGTACATGTTTTGATTTTGATTTGTTTGTTTGTTTGATTTGAGGTTTAACGTCCCCGTCAACACTGTATAGGTCATTTTGGAGACGTTGCTTCCAATTTTGTGGGACTTTTACCCGACATTGAAATGAAATAACATATCAAGCCCTGTCGCCCAATGAAACCAATAGGGTTTATAAGCATAGAAGGTCCGACTCGTGCGCACCGCTTTGCCCGGGCAGGCTTAGACCCCCCAAGCGGTTCACCAGTACTCGTGCGCGGGTCGGAGTCAGCTCTGCGGGGAAGCATCATGCAGTCCATATATTGCTTCAAGCACCGATGGGCGGGGGCCGAAGTGTACATGCCAATTTACATTTTAAACTAAGTACAAAGCGAATGTGGTTAACTTGTCTTGCCGACTGCCCATCATGCAAACACGCCTATAAAATTTTGACCCCCTTAAACCCCACTTTATATATTCAAACTGAGTTTACAGTGGTAGACATTATTTTACACGGCCCCCGCCCATCGGGGCTAAAAGAAATAGATGGGCTGCACGCCGCTTCCACACAGAGCTGAAACTGACCGGACATGAGCACTGGTAAACCACTTAGAGGATCTAAGCCTGCCAAGGTAAAGTGGTGCGAGACGGACCGTCAATGCTTATAAACCCTATTAGTTCCATTGGGCGACAGGGCTTGAGATGTCATTTCATCTCAATGAGATGTCATTTCATATCAATGTCGGGTAAAAGTCCCACAAAATTGGAAGCAACGTATCCAAAATGACCTATACAGTGTTGACGGGGATGTTAAACCACGTATTAAACAAAACAAACATTATTTTACAAATTGTGGGGAGGTGTTAGAACTGCCTCGCAGGATTTTATCCGAAAAAAAAAAAAATGGTAAAATTTTACAAATGTATTAAAATATTGGGCGTGTGTTCGTTGTGTATATTTTTATAATTCCCCTTAATAGTAAGCAAAGTTCGAGTGAGCCTGCACATAAACTCAGCATTTCGATTAATAAAAACGTTTACTTCATAATGTTTTATCTTCAGCCTTGCTTTTACGGTCCTTTCAAGACTATTTAACTTTTTCTACCAGAATCTTCATCAAAGGTGGGCGAAAACCGGATGCCTGGAGAAAAACAACCTAAACTTCCGATGCAGAACTTGGCTCCCGCCCCCTTCACCTGCCCCTGTCATGGGCTACAATGATACCGTCCATATATGTTTTTCCTTATTTCAAATGTGCATCCTCGTTAGAACCGTCTCAGTTAGTACCCACAACCTACGCTTCAGTGCACAAACAAGGAAACTCACAGGCCATATAAAGATTTAAGTGGTTTTAGAATTGAAGAAAAAAAATAATCATATTTGAAATCGAAATAAACGCAGGGTACATATAATTATTTTGAATAAAATTTAGCCCATTTGTACCAGAAACCCCAAAACGGGTATCCTGGCAAACAGTGCAGGCCCATATCAAACGTCACAGAACGCGGCGTCTGATCAGGGCCTCCGCAGTTTGCTTAAAGTTCAGTCATTTTCAAAATAAATTTGAAGAAAACACATGTCACACCTAAATTTTGAAATGTACTCCTGCTATATATAAGGAGGAGATTCCATTTGGTACTGAAAGGGATTAAAGCAAATCATAATTATGATCGATGTAACGGTCAATTTCCTTGTTCTTGTTTTCATTTTTCGGAGACACTGTGATATGTTGAGGTAGGATGACAAGTTCTGCAACGGATTGGCAAGTATTTTTTTATCCAAATACTCCGGTTTTTGGCCAACTCCAATTAATGATCAGCTCAAACAAGTCAAATAGTATAAAAAGGCCGAAAATCAAAAACCACCACAAAAGTTGTAATCGCACTGTATAATTACGTTTCGAAGGAGAACATTTTCCAAATTGTTATCTTTTGCTGCGCAATGAGGCCGTCAGAACACGAAATCGATACCATCCACAGCTAAATGAGTTTTGTTGTCGGGTGTTATATATACTACAGGTACGTTTACGAGGTGATATATATTCGTCTTACTATACTAGCAACTGACAACAAACAACTATGTGTGTTGCATTAAGCGAGCTTTAATGAACTAGGCACCGGATTTCGGAGTAATGCATACTGCATATGCATGTATATGAAAATTCATATTACATATTACATATTACATATTCATATACATATACGACGCTTATAAAGAATTCCAAATTCATGCACCTAAATCTTATAAAGAATAGCGTATGCAAGATCAATACTAACTATAAAGTTAAAATTGATAATGCACTAAGCCTTCACTAAATAATGAATGCTGCCAAATATTGCATAGGCGGAATTCATAGAAATAAAATATCTTATTTTCTAATATGAAAACTAGACGTGTCCGCACGCCGTGAGAAACTCGCTAGGACTGACGACTAACATTTACAAAGTGCTAGGCTTCCCAAACCAGGAACATGCCAATTTTTTCATTGGCTAATACTGACCACACCACATACATTGACCACCCGAGTGTTACAACACAAATTGTCATTTATCGTAACGTATAAGACAACAATTTTCCGCTATTCTTCGAAACGCGGAAAATTTATAGTCTTACTATACTAGCAACTGACAACAAACAACTATGTGTGTTGCATTAAGCGAGCTTTAATGAGCTAGGGTTACAAATCACGCGAACAGGAAAATTAAATTTCACTTTCGAATTTATAAACCCAAAACTTTAGACACTTTGATTCTACTATCCAAAGAATCTTCAATATACCCATCCTTACTTGCGTCAGTCTTCCAACGCCCATGCCTTTTTAAACATCTTTCACTGATTCCAGACTTTGCCGCTGCAGTTGCTCCCCCTGCCCTTAAAGAATGTAAGCCTAAATTTGAAGAAGGGTCAACTCTTCGCAACTTTGACAACATG
The DNA here is from genome assembly GCA_963580285.1 of Lucinisca nassula. Lineage (NCBI taxonomy): Eukaryota > Metazoa > Mollusca > Bivalvia > Lucinida > Lucinidae > Lucinisca > Lucinisca nassula. The sequence continues at coordinate 49,806,518 of OY757012.1, read as the reverse complement.
CACTCTTTTGCCCTTGTGTAACTTAGAGGTTTGTTTTTATGTATTAGGTTGCATTTATCACCTGACCTATATAAAGGTTTAAACAAAAAATGATCAGAAGAAAGATCAATCTTTGCTAAACCTATGTACCTTTTCAACATCATGTAAGGACATGCAATACTATCACCTTTAGCTATTAGAACGTCCTCGCCTTTCCTATACTTATCTGTTTTACTCGAGTCTATATGGATACTCAAATAAGAGTCAAATAGCTTTATGTTGCTGCATTTTATCTTGCTAATTTCGTCATAACGCAAGAACCCTGAGAATCCGACCAGTATCATGCACAAGTCTCTAATATCAACAATGTTCTAACTTCCCTCGTATAACGAACAAAGCTCCTTCAGCGTATCTGGTGTAATAATATCCTTTTTTGTTACCTTTTTTGAACGCAGTCTCTTAGCTGACTAATATATTCACTATAAACCCATTGCTTGTAGGATCCGATTTTCCACATAAGCTGTGCGCCCATTTTATACTATAAACACAAGCCGAAATCACAGAATACGAATTCTGCAAATCCATTAATTTTGTTAAATAAATTGCAACATGAATTGGTTGCGCTGGCATTGATATGTAATGATTTTCATCACAAAATCGCTTCCACTTCTGATAATATAAATAATATTTTCTAACAGTACCGTCACTTTTAGAGCTAACCAAATATTTACACATAGAATCTGCCACGCTAGCTTCGCATCCCTCCGAATCCAAAGCCTCCTTGACACATCTCTTTAAACCAATACCTGAAAATCAAAATAAACGAATCAAACAATCATCTAAACCTGATCTTTAATGCCAGCATTCTAAACTTCAGGTCTTTTCCAAAAATGCCATTGTTTCCTTTTCCTCTCTTGACTGGATTCTGTAAAGGAATAACATCTGTCAAAAAATTGAAAAATTGCCCATTTTTGTCAAACAACTTTGCCCAAAAAGGAGCAGATTTCCATTCCGGAATAACCAGCGTGCCAACTGCTTCCTCGCTCTGTAATTTATTTAAACATAAACAAATTAAGTTCGGAGGTGGCACCATCCAATTGCACTCACCAGACCAGTGTTGATCGAAAGCGTTCACAGCCTCTGTACCAGGAACCCACCACCTGGAATTGAACCTAACCAATTTGTTATTATAATTTGAAGAGAATCTGTCGACAGTGTGTGGCCCCCATTTTCTATCCAAATACTGAAAAATAAAATCTACAATTTCCCAATCATCGCAATCAACGCACCTACTAAGATAATCTGCCCTCTGGTTTTCATTTCTCGGAATCCATTCTGGAATAAGAGTTATTTCCCTTCCCTTGCAAATATCATAAACATTCATAGCAATTTCTTGCAGCTCTTTCTTTCTGCTTCCACCACTCAGTATGCTTTTTACGTTCTTATTGTCAGAGTATACTTTTAACTTCTTACCTTCGAAAGAGTCTAAATTTCCTACTAACATTCTTCTAACCGTTTCAGCTTCTCTCCAAGTGGAGCTTTTAGCAGCCTCGGCTTCAGACCAGGAACCTATTACCTCATTATTCTTTATCGTTACCCCCGAACCGGTGTAAATCTTCGCTTCAGAACAATCTGTATAGCCAACACAAGTGGCACTCTTAGCAACAATGCTTTTACCGCTACACTGGGCATGATGGGTTGTTTTCCCTTGAACAGAGCCCCTACCATCAAAAATGGTTTTGTCAGATATATCAGACATGCACTTCATGTTTGTTAACAGTGTATCCACCACAGGTGCAACGTAATAACCTCCATAACCCACTGAACTAGCATCACAATATATCTCAATTTCGCCTTCGATGTTTTCAGCGATATCCCTGCCATTTTTGTTCATTATTCTGGCATTATCCTTCCAAAAATGCAACTCCTCAATTGCTTCTTGTGTAATGAAAACTGGAGCTTCCCAACTAGCTCTCGACAGAATGCATCCATACAGAGCCCTCGTGCGCAGGTATTGTTATGAAAGAGACTTCATTTTGTCGCTTTCCATTGATAACCAATCTGAAATTATTGAAGCTTTTAGCTCTACTTCTAGATATTTAGATGATTTATTAAATATTGATAATACCTATTTTGATGGTTTGATCAGTCAGATTTACCCCCTAGAACTTCAGTTAAATAAAGCAAATTCTTCTGATACCGAGGCCCCGTTTTTGGATTTACATCTATCTATTGTAGATGGATTTGTTTCGTGCAAAATTTATGATAAACGCGATGACTTTGATTTTGATATTGTAAATTTTCCTTTTTTGGATGGTGATGTTCCTCGTGCGCCATCCTATGGCGTTTATATTTCGCAATTAATTCGATTTGCTAGAGTGTGTAGTCATGTAACTGACTTCAACACTCGTAATAAATTATTAACGGCTAAACTCCTTATTCAGGGTTATCGGTACCATAAACTACGCAAAGCCTTTTCAAAATTTTATAGACGCCATTCTGATTTAATTTCAAAATTCAATATTGGACTTAAATCTCTTCTGCAACAAGGTCTATCGGAACCCGAATTTTATGGTGACTTAGTATATAAATTCAGAAAAATATATAACCGCAATGACTTCAGCACCCAATTTCGTAAAATCATTCTTCGATATAAAAAGATTGGGTACAACATGGATATTATACGACAGACTGCATGCATTGTAGTTAACCCAATCACGGTTGGCAACTTTGCTTCCCTCTTTAATTGCACGCCGGTGGGTCAGGCCTCAGATTCTATGACGGCTCCAACGTAAAGGCTTATTGAAAATTAAAGAGATAATGTTGGTTGGTGCCTGATGCTCTGTCTCTGGTCGGGCTCATCGGAGTCTAACTGTTGGTTTTCTTTTGCTCCAGCAATTCAGTGGTTTCTTGCTGTCGAGTCCTCACCGTTGTCTCACCTCTGTGGTTCTTTGATTTCTGTGTTCACGGAGATGTTGCACTGATGAGTTAGGAGGCCTTCATGCGGACTGAACAAAAGTTTTTGTCTAAATCGCGACGGAAGTAAGGGCGAGGATTGTGGCCACGTAAAATCGATTTAAGCCCCCCAGTGGAAATCTTCCACTGACCGTTCCAAGGCGGCTCTTCTGTGGCGATTTATTTATGTTGTTGTTTGTTACTTACTGTGTGTATCACTTGTGTCTTTTAATTTTGGATGGCCATATGGCCATTTTGTGGGAAAGTAACTGTCCATATGGCCTTCCTTTGTTTAGGTTTCCATTATGGTCTGGTCGCTTAATGTTTGTATTTCTTTCCCTTTGGTGTCTTTTATGGATGGAGTAAGTTAATTGTATCAATTCCTGATCTTTGTTTTACTTCTACTTTACAATTTTACCCATAACGGTTTGCAGTGAAATAATCTGACCCACAACAGAGGCAACAAATTTTACCCTCATCAATTTACCGGCACTTACCTTAAGCTGGAATAAAAAAGACTCAATTGCAGCCTCCAGCTTCTGTATTCTGTCTTCAGTGACAAAAACTTTGCCAACAGCCATATCTAAAACAAAACCTAACCATTTCATACGTAAAACGGGTGCCCAGTGACATTTCTCCGCTGCCAGCAAAAACCCAAATTCTGTTAAGCTTCGCTGTATATAGACACTGAGCTGTAATGCTCTGTCCAAATTCAAATGCCCGCCAATACCATCATCTAAAAACATAACTACCTTATGTCCCTGAGATCTCCAGTGTGCGACTAGTACCCTCATTACTTTGGTAAAAATATAACCTGCTGTAGCTAACCCAAAAGCTAAAACATTAAAAACATAATATTTTACTCCACCATCTCCGGGCTGTTCCACAGAAAAACCTAGATATGTACGCATTTCCTCTTTTATCAAGACATGATGATAAGCGCTTTTCAAATCATAGGAAAACAGATATGACCCTTTTTCAAACATTTGCAAAGCAATCTTAATATCTTCATACTTGAATTTATATTGCACCAAAAACTGATTGATGTATCTGCAATCTAAAACCAGTCTTTCTTTACCATTTTTCCCAAAAGCCACTGTTAGGGGATTGATGACCTTTGGTTTTTTCGGACATTCTGTGATACAGCCCTTCTGCAACAATTTTGAAACTTCATGTCTCACAAAATTCATATTATCTTTGGCAGACTTATTATTTTTCATACATTTATCTCCAGGAAATTCCCTAAACGGAATACTGTACCCCTCAGTTATGACTCTCAAAATATACTCATTAGCACCAGCCTGTCTCCACTTTTCTCGAGCCCCCTTTAATCTACCAACTGGAGACTCAACTGCACTTTCTGATTTAGCCTCTATGCACGGCGGACATGTTTCATCATTTAAGGGATCAATTTTTATAAAACACGGTGCTTCGCATGCCTTATTTTCCTTTTCAGTCATTGATAAATGGTTTAAAACAAAACAATGGCTACTTAACTTATTGTTCGTAGAATTAATTCCCTTTGCCATCTCGCAGTCGTTTTTCCAATGACCCGGTTTGTGGCACAGGAAGCATAGTCCCAGTTTCTTTGACCCCGTCCCATATCCATCCGTTGACGTTACTGTTGCAGTAGCCGGCCTATAAGTATTGAATCTACGCCTTGTTTTCTTAACCTTCTCCGCCTTTGCTTTCCTATTAGCCCTCGACTCCGCCCTGTACAAGCGACGCTCATCCTCTGAATCGTCCGCCAGTGGATTCGTATCGTATTCTTTGACCACTTTCCATCCCATGTCCGCCTCATCAGCAATTCTGATTAATTTTTGTCGGTGGTTGAGCAAGTCTTTACCTTTAATATAAACATGGAATTTTATTTTAAATCACAACCCATACTTGACCCTAATGGCCTTCCATACATGTATTTACTTTATTGACAGAATGACATAACCCCTGTGCTAAATTTAGCATCACGCTCATTAAAATAGTGGATTAAATATTTATAGCCGCTACCTATTTTGACAGTGGGAACTTGTTAACAATACGGAACCGGCGATGAATTACTCAAGCAAAATGCAAATATGCGAATAATCACTCGGTATGTGTTTTTTTTTTTTTTTTTTTTTTTTTGAGCTCTTACGGCCCCACCAACAGCTAGCGTCAAAAGGAGACATATCCCTCAAGGTAAGTACATTTTAAATAACATTTTCATATATACTTTCAAAAAGCATGATTCTAGATAAATAAAAGTTCACCTTCAGAATTTTTTTCCTTCGCTGCAATACTAGCAGTATCCCCAGCCGTGTCCAAATGAGCCTCCGCATCCTGTATTTTGTCCAGAACTTTAACGTTAAATTTATACTGATCTTCGCAGCTCTTTCTTTTGAATGAATAACCGTCATTACTCAGAATGTTATTCTTAATTTTTGACAATTGACTGTCTGCTAAGTTTTTCTGATTTTCACTTATCTTATCGTGGAAAGACTCCAGTTTTGATGAAACCAGCTGTTCAAAATTCTCCAGTAGAGTGCACTGAACCTGACTGACCGCCCTGGCCACATTCGCCTCTATCAAACCCCGCGTCTCCGAATCCAAAGACATGGTGCCTAACTCAAACTAGACGTGTCCGCACGCCGTGAGAAACTCGCTAGGACTGACGACTAACATTTACAAAGCGCTAGGCTTCCCAAACCAGGAACATGCCAATTTTTTCATTGGCTAATACTGACCACACCACATACCTTGACCACCCGAGTGTTACAACACAAATTGTCGTTTATCGTAACGTATAAAGCCTAGGTCACATAGCCCGACCGATGTCCGGCATCGCTGGAGCTCGGTAGTTTTTTTGGGGTGTCGCCGAGTTCCCCTCATCGGAGGCATAGCTCGGTGACGTGAACGGGCTCCGTCCGGAAATCTACAGGCGACCGACCAAACACTGATCGATGGCCGTACGGAGTCTGTCTTAACAGGGCAGATGTTTTCGGCCTATGTGGTAGCAACTACCGGCCGGTGGTCGATCGGACATTGGGGGGTATACGACCGGTACCCGAGCAGGTTGCAGGACACCGTGCGATCACCGGACGGGTTGTAAAGGTCTTTGAACACTGCCCGGCCGAATTTCGGCCGTTGTAACTCGGACTTGGCGGGGGGCGATGGTCAGCTGTTACATTACTGTATATATGTCCAACCTGCCTGGCATGGTCAGTTCATCACTATGACTGCACCGAGAAGACTTCGATTGGCGTTGTTAGAACACGAGCTAGGTCAGGCGAGGTTCCAGTACAACTTGGTCCTGGCGGCAATACTCGAAGAAGCCGAGAGGGAGGGACAGAGGACCGACAGAAGTGAAAGACGTTGGTGGGTGCGAGAGTGGATCCTACGCAGACCCCTTTTCGGCCAATATGAGACGCTCATGAGGAACCTCGAGGCCGAGCACGCTGCCGACTTCAAGGCCTACCTCCGGAGCCACAGATGTTCCAAGAGTTGCTCCACCGAGTTGGCCCCCGCACTGCCAAGACCACAAGGTAACATTGCACTTTGTGAACTTAGTGTGAAATTGTACTGAATGTATAGTGAACATTTCTTATTTTGCAAACACATGCCTTCCAAACATATTTATTATTGCTTGATTTTAATCATATTTCACCCTCTTCTGTTGCAGGCATCGAAGCCCCTTGGACCCTGGGCTGAAGCTGGCGATCATCTTGAGGTTCTTGGCGACCGGAAGCAGTTACCGCGATCTGGCGTTCGCGTTTCGTGTCCCACACAACACAATCTCTCTGTTCGACCGCGAGGTGTGTCAGGCCATCTACGACGATAACGAGGACGAGATGTGGGCCACTCCCAAGACAGAAGATGAGTGGCGCCTGGTGGCCGAGGGATTCGGAGACAGATGGAGCTTCGGCCACTGTCCCTTACATCGGTAACCCACCGGTTCCATATTTTCCAAGGCTCGGTCCCACATCGGTCGGACCTCGGCCGAAACTCGGTCGGTGTCCGTTCACAAAAGCGTGTCCTCTGGTGGCCTCAGATGCACGGGACACCGGTCGGTACTCAACCGTACACCAGCCGATGCGTATTCCGATGTGGTAAGGATGGGGCTGCGATGAAGGAGCTCGGTGAGAGCCCATCGAATTTTAACTCCGAAGTTAGATTTCGCCGAGCTGCCCACCGATGCGGTTTTAAGCCCCAAACGCCGGCCGGTGACCACGGGATTCCGGCCGGTGTTTGGCGAAAGTTGCATCGCTCGCTCATCGAAACCTCATCGGCCGGGCTATGTGACCTAGGCATTAGACAACAATTTTCCGCTATTCTTCGAAACGCGGAAAATTTATATTATCTTGAAGTGTGCTAACCGACACAAGGGAGACTACCGTGATACCCCATATATATAAAATCGCTACAAAACGGTGTTGCTAGCCAACAACCTAGGGAAAGTAAACTCGATGCCCTGAATCCACTGCAGGGCATGAAAAAATGCGGGGTGGGATAAACACCCCGCAATTTTTTCACACCCCACAAAAAAGGTTTTATATAGAAAAACACCCCGTATCTGGCAACTTTCTTAGTATATATATATATATATATATATATATATATATATATATATATATATATATATATATATATATATATATATATATATATATATATATATATATATATATATATATTTTTAAAAAAGTACTGCCGCTAAAAGAAAAGCTATAATGTCTTAGTATTTAGTTTAAAACACTTGTATTACATACGAAACATATCAAGGCACTTTAGCTCAGTTGGTAGAGCACCTGTCTGATAAGCAGGAGGTCATAGGTTCGAGCCCTATTCGTGCCAAACATTTTTTCACACCAGAGATTAAGTTCTTTTATGTTAAGTCCCTATAGTTCAAAACCAGAATTCAGTCCACACTCTTTACGCAATATATAGAACCTAATAACGATAAGCATAGCGCGGCTATATTAAACTGCCGTCACGTGGATATCGGCGACGTAAAGCTACTGCGCTTAGTTACATGTTTGGTCTGTCGTTTATTTTTCCCCAAAAACGTACTTAAAACATCACACCTGATAAATGGCCAGTTTCCCAAATAATCTTTACATTAAAAAAAAAAACGTCTTGAAAACTGTAATATCTAATGCCACGTTATAGCTAACTGTATTAAAACTTAATTTCAGCACAGTCCTCGGTCCACCCTCTTTAAGCAATACTTAGAACCTCATGACGATAAGCAATGCGCGGCTATATTAAACTGCAGTCACGTGGATATCGGCGACGTAAAGCTTCTGCGCTTAGTAACATCGTGCCAAACATTTCTTTTTTTTTTTTTTTTTTTTTTAAATTTCGAGACTCATCGTTGGTAATGATTTCTATTCAGCATGGAATTTAACAGCCCAGTCAAAAGGACTATACGAGACGGTAGGTATAGGTGTTCATACATGTTATACGCAGTGAAGACACAGATCAGAGTTCGTAACCTCATTGCGACATAATGACAGACGGCGTGTGCCAAAATACTCAGGTATCCGGTAACCCGATACGTGAACGGACTCTTCGAGACGATAGGTATAAGCTTAGAAAAATAGTTAGATCAGGACCTTCACTGTTTACTTATTATATTATCGTCGGTTCCCGCATTGTGGGTGTATCATACTTTTTAGTACATAAAACGGATTGTGATAAACGAAGAGTAAAATCTGTTCGATTGCAGTGGTCTCTGATCTTGAAACTACACTGTACGTGGAGAAAGAATGTTGTAACAAAAAGAAAAGGGGTTTAAATACGTTCACGTTAAATGATTTTCTGATGTCAACGGGGGGACAGATACAAAAAAGTACTAGGGGGTTGGGGTCTCGATGGCTTAATTCTGTGTCTATATAATCTGAGACTGTATTGTTGTGCCAAATCAAACTTCATTGGAGTCCAACTGTTGGGTTTCTTTTGCTCCAGCATTTCTGTTGTTTCTTGCTGTCGAGTCCTCACCGTTGTTTCATCTCTGCGGTTGTTTGATTTTTGTGTTCACTGATGAGTTAGGAGGCCTTCATGCGGATTGAACAAATTATTTGTCTCAGTCGCGACGGAAGTAAGGGCGAGGATTGTGGCCACGTAAAATCGATGTAATGGTTTGTCTTTAGGTGTTTGTGTCGCTTATATTATTTTATTTTGGATAGTCTTTTGGCCATTTTGTGGGAAAGTAACTGACCTCTTGGTTTTCCGATGTTGGTGTTGGGGTCTGTTGCTTCATGTTTGTGTTTCTTTCCCTTTGGTGTCTCTGATGGGAGCTGTGGGTTAATTGTATCGATTCCTGATCATTGCCTCTACTTCTATTTTTCAGTCCACCCTCTTTACGCAATAACCTCATAACGATAAACATAGCGCGGACATACTAAGCTGTTTACTGGAGTCACGTGGATATCGGGTTTAAGGATGGACGAAGGAATGTCGGAGGAGTTATTGCAGGGAAGCATAAATCAATGAATACCAAACATATATCGTTTCAACGAAAGAAATTTATTCTTAACATGCATTCGAACAGAAATATTATTGTACACATGGAATCCGTTCAGAAAGTACATCAACACAGAAGGTAATAACGTGGTATCCAATTGCGTTTAGTTTTGTTCATATATGTCATTATTCGTCCAACGAGAAGGAAAGAGCCTACACTTTAGCACGTTTATCAGTCGATTCCTCATCGTCACTAGTATTCTCGTTCTGTTCTGGGGAAAGTAATCCTCCAAGATTGCCTCAAACAGAATAAGTTCTGAAATTTTCTTTGGTCGGTTGCACTGTTCCTTGCCCTGAAAAGGGCCGTTTTGTTTTATAGTTTCACATCTGAGAGATGAAACACTCATCGCATACTGTGATGGCATCGTCTTCAAAGAACCCATCGTCATCATCAGGGCAGTCGTGTTCTTCCCCGACATACCTTAGAATGCAGTAGCATTTACCACATTCAATGTGTGTTGGAGCATTACACTCACTGCAAACACCAGACTTTGGGTACTCATCCATGATTATGAAGCTTGTAATAACTATGAATGATATATAAACTATTGGCATAGGATTGACACGATGATCCCCTTTCTCTTAACTTGGCTCGATGAAATAATTTTCCTCTCCACGCTGCTAATTTTGGCAATTTTGATAAAAAGGCTTTGTATGTTTTCCTTGTGTGTGAAACTGAGACCAAAACGTGTCGCTATTTTGTCGACAGTCGGGGGAGAGTGGTGAACTAACACGGTCTGCAATATGATAACGGGTTGGCGGGGGTCTACTTAACAACAAAACAGAAAGTCGCGTGCCATTATATGAAGAGAGTACCAAATATATAATTGCATAAACATACATTTTCTTGTTCACAGTTTCTGTCTACGGTGTAAATCGGTGGCACTGACTGCACTGCGCATCAGTTATAGTTACACCTTATCAACAATTACGAAACAAAAAAAAAATTGATACAGCCCCCACCCCCACAAGCCCTTTTAAAGTGTCTTCAGTACGAACGATGATTTTCGGGATTGTTTTTGAATCAGCATATTTGGGAAAATCATATTGCGTATAAAAAAAAAATAAAACACGGTTTAACGGAAAATCTGTTGCAGTTTATGTTATTGAAAATTTGTTGCGAAAGGACGGACTGACGCACGTTGAAAAAGGGAGGTTTGGGAGAATTGTTCTCTCAAGGTGTTTCACGACACCTATTGGAGTAGATGAGCGCGATAGGCCGCTCTTCGTAGGCAAGGCCATTGTAGCGGAAGACGGTACGGTCGTGACAAGTTTTCCAAACAGGCGGATACGTTGAGGTAAATTTTTCTGCGATATTCGTGTTTGAGTCTGGTAACAGTATTCCACGAGCCCTTGCGCCCAGCAGAGACTCTGATCAGCCCGTGTTCCCGCGCAAAGGCTGGTCAGATTGTTTTTGCTGTGCGCCGGGCTTATCGCCTTTAAACAAACAATGAAACGCGCTGGAAGAGAGCGTTCTGAAGGCTGCGGTTATTGATCCAATTTTTATGCTCCCCGAAGGGAGAGCGTGTAATCGCCGCTTCGTCCGTCCATCCGTCCGTCCGACACACTTTTTATCTCTAAAAGTGTTAAAGGTAATTAAGCGAAACTTGATATACTGATATAGGGTGATGACGGGAATCGGAGAATACAAGAACCATAACCCTGCCAGCAGTATTTACGGAGTCACTTCCCTTCCTTTTGTCACATCTAAACCAAACTATTTAACCGGTCATTACTTCAAAAGAATTATCCATACTCTCACGAAACGTCACATACATACCGTCACAAGACCTACATTCTGATTAAAGGGTCATAACTGTATTGCATTTGGGTGCGCGTTTGTCAGGCCAGAACCAAACGACTTAAACTCGGTAAACAATTAAAAGTACAGTCGAACTTCAATGGCTCGAACACCTTTGGGACCATGGGAATCTGTTCGAGACAGGGGTAGTTCGAGCCACTGAGGGTTACTGATAGGAGGCATAACGGGGGTAATTTTTGGACATCTTTTCGGTGTTCCATAATAAAAATATATGCTGTGTGTATTCATTAGAATCGCCTCGACGAGGCGATTCTAATAAGCACACACAGCATACATTTGCAACATAAGATCTCCTTAATTATCCCACACTACTTCTTATGTACTTCTTATGTAGAGGAATTCCCTAGGGACTCAAAAATGAGTTCGACTCAGCCATGGTAAACGAGCCATCGGTGTTCGAGCCATCGAAGTTTTACTGTATTACCCTGCTCTCACACATATACATACCATCACAAGACCTACATTCTGACGACAAAGGGTCGTAATAACTTATTTTCACTGAATTATCTCCCTTTTTTCAAAATAAATATCTCCTGTTGTTTCATAACCATGGGTAATAAGGCTTTCGTATTTCACATGCGATATCCATATTACATTCTGCATTGAAAATCGCTAACTAGGAAATTCTTAGACTTTTGGTTTAAGAGTTACAACAGGCGGCTACTATATTTAGTTTATTTACATCTGACACATAGTTCATTGATTAACCAATTGTTTGCGGGAAACCCCGAAAGGAGTACCTTGGCAAACAGTGCTGGCCCAGATCAGACGCCGCAGAACGCGGGGTCTGATCAGGGCCTACACTATACACATCCGCATACACTCACACCTACAAACGCGCACAAACTGCTTCAAACCCTAATATATTTTTTAAAAATCCAAATTTTGACAGTGTCAAACGAATAGTAACCAGTCCTCAAAGTTGTCCGAATATCACGGTGTCTAATCAAAACAAAATTTGCAGGGAAAAACGAAAAAGAATATTGATAAATCGAAAAGAAGAAAAAACTTATCAAATGGTTTATACCAAACGAAGACGTTTGGAAAACTATGACACCGTACCTTTTGGCTTTTAAAAGAAAGGGTCGTTTTGATTTTTGCGTTAGGTGTGCTGGAAATGTGTGGGAGCTGTTTAGATTTTTGTAATCAATGTTTATATTTTTGTCATAGACGTTGTTATTTTTGCACGTTTACACCTATTTTACCGTAGAACACGTTTTCATTTTTGTACAGCATTATTTACAATCGATACAATAGAATTTTTTTTTTTTTTTTTTTTTACTGCCGTTTCAATATCTTGTATTAAGCTTCTCATTTTTCGTCGATATCATTTCGGTATCGTTGCATTCAGAATGTTTTATTTTTGTACATCATTATTTACAATCGATTCAATAGAAGTTTTAATTTTACTGTCGTTTCAATATCTTGAATTGAATTAAGCTTCTCATTTTTCGTCGATATCACTTCGGTATTGTTGCATTCAGAATGCTATATTTACAATGTGTTATGTTACTGTGTTAGGGCACTTTTCGATTTTTGAGCAAACTGTCTTATGTTTTTTTTTCCTGATCATTTCGCCTTTTTAGCTCACCTGAGCCGAAGGCTCAAGGTGAGCTATTGTGATCGGTCAATGTCCGTCGTCCGTCGTGCGTCGTGCGTTGTGCGTCGTGCGTCGTGCGTCTGTCAACAATTTACTTAAATGACATCTCCTCCTAAACCAGTGAATGGATTTTGATATAATTTCACAGGAATGTTGCTTGAGTGACCCTCTTTCAAAATTACCTAAATCGTTCCGCTCCGTTAAACAAAATGGCCGCCAGAGCTAAAAATAGAAAAACCTTTAAATGACATCTCTTCCTAGGCAAATGGCCCGATTTGAAAATAAGTTCACAGGAACGTTCCTTGAGTGACCCTCTTTCAAAATTGCCTAAATCGTTCCGCTCCGTTAAACAAAATGGCCGCCAGAGCAAAAAATAGAAAAACCTTTAAATGACATCTTCTTCTAGGCAAATGGCTCGATTTGAAAATAATTTCACAGGAATGTTCCTTGAGTGACCCTCTTTCAAAATTGCCTAAATCGTTCCGCTCCGTTAAACAAAATGGCCGCCAGAGCTAAAAATAGAAAAACCTTTAAATGACATCTCCTCCTAGGCAAATGGCCCAAATTTGAAAATAATTTCACAGGAACGTTTCTTGAGTGAGCCTCTTTCAAAATTGCCTTAATCATTCTGCTCCGTTAAACAAAATGGCCACCAGAGCCAAAAATAGAAAAACCTTTAAAAGATATCTCCTCCTAGGCAAATGGCCCGATTTGAAAATAATTTCACAGGAATGTTGCTTGAGTGACCCTCTTTCAAAATTACCTAAATCGTTCCGCTCCGTTAAACAAAATGGCCGCCAGAGCTAAAAATAGAAAAACCTTTAAATGACATCTCTTCCTAGGCAAATGGCCCGATTTGAAAATAATTTCACAGGAACGTTCCTTGAGTGACCCTTTTTCAAAATTGCCTAAATCGTTCCGCTCCGTTAAACAAAATGGCCGCCAGATCTAAAAATAGAAAAACCTTTAAATGACATCTTCTTCTAGGCAAATGGCTCGATTTGAAAATAACTTCACAGGAATGTTCCTTGAGTGACCCTCTTTCAAAATTGCCTAAATCGTTCCGCTCCGTTAAACAAAATGGCCGCCAGAGCTAAAAATAGAAAAACCTTTAAATGACATCTCCTCCTAGGCAAATGGCCCAATTTGAAAATAATTTCACAGGAACGTTCCTTGAATGACCCTCTTTCAAAATTACCTAAATTGTTCCGCTCCGTTAAACAAAATGGCCACCAGAGCTAAAAATAGAAAAACCTTTAAATGACATCTCTTCCTAGGCAAATGGCCCGATTTGAAAATAATTTCACAGGAACGTTCCTTGAGTGACCCTCTTTCAAAATTGCCTAAATCGTTCCGCTCCGTTAAACAAAATGGCCACCAGAGCTAAAAATAGAAAAACCTTTAAATGACATCTTCTTCTAGGTAAATGACCCAATTTGAAAATAATTTCACAGGAACGTTCCTTGAGTGAGCCTTTTTCAAAATTGCCTAAATCATTCTGCTCCGTTAAACAAAATGGCCGAAAAATAGAAAAACCTTTAAATGACATCTCCTCCTAGGCAAATGGCCCGATTTGAAAATAATTTCACAGGAATGTTGCTTGAGTGACCCTCTTTCAAAATTACCTAAATCGTTCCGCTCCGTTAAACAAAATGGCCGCCAGAGCTAAAAATAGAAAAACCTTTAAATGAATCTCTTCCTAGGCAAATGGCCCGATTTGAAAATAATTTCACAGGAACGTTCCTTGAGTGACCCTCTTTCAAAATTGCCTAAATCGTTCCGCTCCGTTAAATAAAATGGCCGCCAGAACTAAAAATAGAAAAACCTTTAATTGACATCTTCTTCTAGGCAAATGGCTCGATTTGAAAATAACTTCACAGGAATGTTCCTTGAGTGACCCTCTTTCAAAATTGCCTAAATTGTTCCCCTGCGTTAAACAAAATGGCGGCCAGAGCTAAAAATAGAAAAACCTTTAAATGACATCTCCTCCTAGGCAAATGGCCCAATTTGAAAATAATTTCACAGGAACGTTCCTTGAGTGAGCTTCTTTCAAAATTGCCTTAATAATTCTGCTCCGTTAAACAAAATGGCCGCCAGAGCTAAAAATAGAAAAACCTTTAAATGACATCTCCTCCTAGGCAAATGGCCCGATTTGAAAATAATTTCACAGGAATGTTGCTTGAGTGACCCTCTTTCAAAATTACCTAAATCGTTCCGCTCCGTTAAACAAAATGGCCGCCAGAGCTAAAAATAGAAAAACCTTTAAATGACATCTCTTCCTAGGCAAATGGCCCGATTTGAAAATAAGTTCACAGGAACGTTCCTTGAGTGACCCTCTTTCAAAATTGCCTAAATCGTTCCGCTCCGTTAAACAAAATGGCCACCAGAGCTAAAAATAGAAAAACCTTTAAATGACATCTTCTTCTAGGCAAATGGCTCGATTTGAAAATAACTTCACAGGAATGTTCCTTGAGTGAACCTCTTTCAAAATTGCCTAAATCGTTCCGCTCCGTTAAACAAAATGGCCACTAGAGCTAAAAATAGGAAAACCTTTAAATGACATCTCCTCCTAGGCAAATGGCCCAATGTGAAAATAATTTCACAGGAACGTTCCTTGAGTGAGCCTCTTTCAAAATTGCCTTAATCATTCTGCTCCGTTTAACAAAATGGCCACCAGAGCCAAAAATAGAAAAACCTTTAAATGACATCTCCTCCTAGGCAAATGGCCCGATTTGAAAATAATTTCACAGGATAGTTGCTTGAGTTACCCTTTTTCAAAATTGCCTAAATCGTTCCGCTCCGTTAAACAAAATGGCCACCACAGATAAAAATAGAAAAACCTTCAAATGACATCTCCTCCTATGCAAATGGCCCGATTTGAAAATAACTTCACAGGAATGTTCCTTGAGTGACCCTCTTTCAAAATTGCCTAAATTGTTCCACTCTGTTAAACAAAGTGGCCACCAGAGCTAAAAATAGAAAAACATTTAAATGACATCTCCTCCAAGGCAAATGGCACGATTTGAAAATAATTTCACAGGAATGTTCCTTGAGTGACCCTCTTTCAAAATTGCCTAAATCGTTCCGCTCCGTTAAACAAAATGGCCGCCAGAGCTAAAAATAGAAAAACCTTTAAATGACATCTCCTCCTAGGCAAATGGCCCAAATTTGAAAATAATTTCACAGGAACGTTTCTTGAGTGAGCCTCTTTCAAAATTGCCTTAATCATTCTGCTCCGTTAAACAAAATGGCCACCAGAGCCAAAAATAGAAAAACCTTTAAAAGATATCTCCTCCTAGGCAAATGGCCCGATTTGAAAATAATTTCACAGGAATGTTGCTTGAGTGACCCTCTTTCAAAATTACCTAAATCGTTCCGCTCCGTTAAACAAAATGGCCGCCAGAGCTAAAAATAGAAAAACCTTTAAATGACATCTCTTCCTAGGCAAATGGCCCGATTTGAAAATAATTTCACAGGAACGTTCCTTGAGTGACCCTTTTTCAAAATTGCCTAAATCGTTCCGCTCCGTTAAACAAAATGGCCGCCAGATCTAAAAATAGAAAAACCTTTAAATGACATCTTCTTCTAGGCAAATGGCTCGATTTGAAAATAACTTCACAGGAATGTTCCTTGAGTGACCCTCTTTCAAAATTGCCTAAATCGTTCCGCTCCGTTAAACAAAATGGCCGCCAGAGCTAAAAATAGAAAAACCTTTAAATGACATCTCCTCCTAGGCAAATGGCCCAATTTGAAAATAATTTCACAGGAACGTTCCTTGAATGACCCTCTTTCAAAATTACCTAAATTGTTCCGCTCCGTTAAACAAAATGGCCACCAGAGCTAAAAATAGAAAAACCTTTAAATGACATCTCTTCCTAGGCAAATGGCCCGATTTGAAAATAATTTCACAGGAACGTTCCTTGAGTGACCCTCTTTCAAAATTGCCTAAATCGTTCCGCTCCGTTAAACAAAATGGCCACCAGAGCTAAAAATAGAAAAACCTTTAAATGACATCTTCTTCTAGGTAAATGACCCAATTTGAAAATAATTTCACAGGAACGTTCCTTGAGTGAGCCTTTTTCAAAATTGCCTAAATCATTCTGCTCCGTTAAACAAAATGGCCGAAAAATAGAAAAACCTTTAAATGACATCTCCTCCTAGGCAAATGGCCCGATTTGAAAATAATTTCACAGGAATGTTGCTTGAGTGACCCTCTTTCAAAATTACCTAAATCGTTCCGCTCCGTTAAACAAAATGGCCGCCAGAGCTAAAAATAGAAAAACCTTTAAATGAATCTCTTCCTAGGCAAATGGCCCGATTTGAAAATAATTTCACAGGAACGTTCCTTGAGTGACCCTCTTTCAAAATTGCCTAAATCGTTCCGCTCCGTTAAATAAAATGGCCGCCAGAACTAAAAATAGAAAAACCTTTAATTGACATCTTCTTCTAGGCAAATGGCTCGATTTGAAAATAACTTCACAGGAATGTTCCTTGAGTGACCCTCTTTCAAAATTGCCTAAATTGTTCCCCTGCGTTAAACAAAATGGCGGCCAGAGCTAAAAATAGAAAAACCTTTAAATGACATCTCCTCCTAGGCAAATGGCCCAATTTGAAAATAATTTCACAGGAACGTTCCTTGAGTGAGCTTCTTTCAAAATTGCCTTAATAATTCTGCTCCGTTAAACAAAATGGCCGCCAGAGCTAAAAATAGAAAAACCTTTAAATGACATCTCCTCCTAGGCAAATGGCCCGATTTGAAAATAATTTCACAGGAATGTTGCTTGAGTGACCCTCTTTCAAAATTACCTAAATCGTTCCGCTCCGTTAAACAAAATGGCCGCCAGAGCTAAAAATAGAAAAACCTTTAAATGACATCTCTTCCTAGGCAAATGGCCCGATTTGAAAATAAGTTCACAGGAACGTTCCTTGAGTGACCCTCTTTCAAAATTGCCTAAATCGTTCCGCTCCGTTAAACAAAATGGCCACCAGAGCTAAAAATAGAAAAACCTTTAAATGACATCTTCTTCTAGGCAAATGGCTCGATTTGAAAATAACTTCACAGGAATGTTCCTTGAGTGAACCTCTTTCAAAATTGCCTAAATCGTTCCGCTCCGTTAAACAAAATGGCCACTAGAGCTAAAAATAGGAAAACCTTTAAATGACATCTCCTCCTAGGCAAATGGCCCAATGTGAAAATAATTTCACAGGAACGTTCCTTGAGTGAGCCTCTTTCAAAATTGCCTTAATCATTCTGCTCCGTTTAACAAAATGGCCACCAGAGCCAAAAATAGAAAAACCTTTAAATGACATCTCCTCCTAGGCAAATGGCCCGATTTGAAAATAATTTCACAGGATAGTTGCTTGAGTTACCCTCTTTCAAAATTGCCTAAATCGTTCCGCTCCGTTAAACAAAATGGCCACCACAGATAAAAATAGAAAAACCTTCAAATGACATCTCCTCCTATGCAAATGGCCCGATTTGAAAATAACTTCACAGGAATGTTCCTTGAGTGACCCTCTTTCAAAATTGCCTAAATTGTTCCACTCTGTTAAACAAAATGGCCACCAGAGCTAAAAATAGAAAAACATTTAAATGACATCTCCTCCAAGGCAAATGGCACGATTAGGAAATAATTTCACAGGAATGTTCGTCGAGTGACCCTTTTTCAAAATTGTCTAAATCGTTTCGCTCGTTAAACAAAATGGCCACCAGAGCTAAATATAGAAAAACCTTTAAATGACATCTTCTCCTAGGCAAAGAGCCCGATTTGAAATTAATTTCACAGGAATGTTCCTTGAGTGACCCTCTTTCAAAATTGCCTAAACTGTTCCGCTCTGTTAAACAAAATGGACACCAGAGCTAAAAATAGAAAAACCTTCAAATTCCACTACAATGAAAAATAACCTCCAAAGAAAAATCTTTGGTCCACATCTCCTTAAAGCAGTGAATCCTTCATTTCCATAAGCTTTGAAACATCTTGGATCCAGGTGAGCGATTCAGGGCCATCATGGCCCTCTTGTTTCAATTGTCAAGGTCTACTCAATTTCTTGCATGAACCCGTTTCGTTTTTCGTTGATGTGGTTGTTTGCATTGTATAGAGTACAGTCCAACCCGTATTAAGCAAGCACTTAAGAGATTACCGAAAATGCGGTTGCTTTAGACAGGCGATTGCTTAATACGGGTGAAATTTATTGCGTTTACCCCATTTGGAAAACAAACGCTTTCTTGCTTAAGACTGATTGCTTGCTTAATAGAGGTGGTCACTAAAACAGGATTGATGAGGCCAAATTGGCCGAAACTAGCTAGTCTGGCGCAGAAGTTATGTGCACTCCATGTTTTTTTTTTTTTTCAGTTCTGTGGTGTAGTCCTCGCTTTCAAAGGATAACCTTTGTATAGAACATATTTACCGTATATGGTATGGATATCTCGTTGTTACTCAGTTGTTCACACCAGTTTGGTTTTTTTTTTTTTTTTTTTTTTGATACCCCTGGCATAACAACCTGGTAGTGAGCACCTTCCCACGTTCCATAGACATATATTTTATTTATTAGAGTTCATTGTCTGATAGGAGAGTGAAAGTCGGATTTTTAAAAAATATATTAGGGTTTGAAGCAGTTTGTGCGCGTTTGTAGGTGTGAGTGTATGCGGATGTGTATAGTGTAGGCCCTGATCAGACCCCGCGTTCTGCGGCGTCTGATCTGGGCCAGCACTGTTTGCCAAGGTACTCCTTTCGGGGTTTCCCGCAAACAATTGGTTAATCAATGAACTATGTGTCAGATGTAAATAAACTAAATATAGTAGCCGCCTGTTGTAACTCTTAAACCAAAAGTCTAAGAATTTCCTAGTTAGCGATTTTCAATGCAGAATGTAATATGGATATCGCATGTGAAATACGAAAGCCTTATTACCCATGGTTATGAAACAACAGGAGATATTTATTTTGAAAAAAAGGGAGATAATTCAGTGAAAATAAGTTATTACGACCCTTTGTCGTCAGAATGTAGGTCTTGTGATGGTATGTATATGTGTGAGAGCAGGGTAATACAGTAAAACTTCGATGGCTCGAACACCGATGGCTCGTTTACCATGGCTGAGTCGAACTCATTTTTGAGTCCCTAGGGAATTCCTCTACATAAGAAGTACATAAGAAGTAGTGTGGGATAATTAAGGAGATCTTATGTTGCAAATGTATGCTGTGTGTGCTTATTAGAATCGCCTCGTCGAGGCGATTCTAATGAATACACACAGCATATATTTTTATTATGGAACACCGAAAAGATGTCCAAAAATTACCCCCGTTATGCCTCCTATCAGTAACCCTCAGTGGCTCGAACTACCCCTGTCTCGAACAGATTCCCATGGTCCCAAAGGTGTTCGAGCCATTGAAGTTCGACTGTACTTTTAATTGTTTACCGAGTTTAAGTCGTTTGGTTCTGGCCTGACAAACGCGCACCCAAATGCAATACAGTTATGACCCTTTAATCAGAATGTAGGTCTTGTGACGGTATGTATGTGACGTTTCGTGAGAGTATGGATAATTCTTTTGAAGTAATGACCGGTTAAATATTTTGGTTTAGATGTGACAAAAGGAAGGGAAGTGACTCCGTAAATACTGCTGGCAGGGTTATGGTTCTTGTATTCTCCGATTCCCGTCATCACCCTATATCAGTATATCAAGTTTCGCTTAATTACCTTTAACACTTTTAGAGATAAAAAGTGTGTCGGACGGACGGATGGACGGACGAAGCGGCGATTACACGCTCTCCCTTCGGGGAGCATAAAAATTGGATCAATAACCGCAGCCTTCAGAATGCTCTCTTCCAGCGCGTTTCATTGTTTGTTTAAAGGCGATAAGCCCGGCGCACAGCAAAAACAATCTGACCAGCCTTTGCGCGGGAACACGGGCTGATCAGAGTCTCTGCTGGGCGCAATGGCTCGTGGAATACTGTTACCAGACAAACACGAATATCGCAGAAAAATTTACCTCAACGTATCCGCCTGTTTGGAAAACTTGTCACGACCGTACCGTCTTCCGCTACAATGGCCTTGCCTACGAAGAGCGGCCTATCGCGCTCATCTACTCCAATAGGTGTCGTGAAACACCTTGAGAGAACAATTCTCCCAAACCTCCCTTTTTCAACGTGCGTCAGTCCGTCCTTTCGCAACAAATTTTCAATAACATAAACTGCAACAGATTTTCCGTTAAACCGTGTTTTATTTTTTTTATACGCAATATGATTTTCCCA
Organism: Lucinisca nassula; assembly: GCA_963580285.1. NCBI lineage: Eukaryota > Metazoa > Mollusca > Bivalvia > Lucinida > Lucinidae > Lucinisca > Lucinisca nassula. The sequence continues at coordinate 49,785,414 of OY757012.1, read as the reverse complement.
AATATGCTGATTCAAAAACAATTCCGAAAATAATCGTTCGTACTGAAGACACTTTAAAAGGGCTTGTGGGGGTGGGGGCTGTATCAATTTTTTTTTGTTTCGTAATTGTTGATAAGGTGTAACTATAACTGATGCGCAGTGCAGTCAGTGCCACCGATTTACACCGTAGACAGAAACTGTGAACAAGAAAATGTATGTTTATGCAATTATATATTTGGTACTCTCTTCATATAATGGCACGCGACTTTCTGCTTTGTTGTTAAGTAGACCCCCGCCAACCCGTTATCATACCGCAGACCGTGTTAGTTCACCACTCTCCCCCGACTGTCGACAAAATAGCGACACGTTTTGGTCTCAGTTTCACACACAAGGAAAACATACAAAGCCTTTTTATCAACATTGCCAAAATTAGCAGCGTGGAGAGGAAAATTATTTCATCGAGCCAAGTTAAGAGAAAGGGGATCATCGTGTCAATCCTATGCCAATAGTTTATATATCATTCATAGTTATTACAAGCTTCATAATCATGGATGAGTACCCAAAGTCTGGTGTTTGCAGTGAGTGTAATGCTCCAACACACATTGAATGTGGTAAATGCTACTGCATTCTAAGGTATGTCGGGGAAGAACACGACTGCCCTGATGATGACGATGGGTTCTTTGAAGACGATGCCATCACATTATGCGATGAGTGTTTCATCTCTCAGATGTGAAACTATAAAACAAAACGGCCCTTTTCAGGGCAAGGAACAGTGCAACCGACCAAAGAAAATTTCAGAACTTATTCTGTTTGAGGCAATCTTGGAGGATTACTTTCCCCAGAACAGAACGAGAATACTAGTGACGATGAGGAATCGACTGATAAACGTGCTAAAGTGTAGGCTCTTTCCTTCTCGTTGGACGAATAATGACATATATGAACAAAACTAAACGCAATTGGATACCACGTTATTACCTTCTGTGTTGATGTACTTTCTGAACGGATTCCATGTGTACAATAATATTTCTGTTCGAATGCATGTTAAGAATAAATTTCTTTCGTTGAAACGATATATGTTTGGTATTCATTGATTTATGCTTCCCTGCAATAACTCCTCCGACATTCCTTCGTCCATCCTTAAACCCGATATCCACGTGACTCCAGTAAACAGCTTAGTATGTCCGCGCTATGTTTATCGTTATGAGGTTATTGCGTAAAGAGGGTGGACTGAAAAATAGAAGTAGAGGCAATGATCAGGAATCGATACAATTAACCCACAGCTCCCATCAGAGACACCAAAGGGAAAGAAACACAAACATGAAGCAACAGACCCCAACACCAACATCGGAAAACCAAGAGGTCAGTTACTTTCCCACAAAATGGCCAAAAGACTATCCAAAATAAAATAATATAAGCGACACAAACACCTAAAGACAAACCATTACATCGATTTTACGTGGCCACAATCCTCGCCCTTACTTCCGTCGCGACTGAGACAAATAATTTGTTCAATCCGCATGAAGGCCTCCTAACTCATCAGTGAACACAAAAATCAAACAACCGCAGAGATGAAACAACGGTGAGGACTCGACAGCAAGAAACAACAGAAATGCTGGAGCAAAAGAAACCCAGCAGTTGGACTCCAATGAAGTCGGATTTGGCACAACAATACAGTCCCAGATTATATAGACACAGAATTAAGCCATCGAGACCCCAACCCCCTAGTACTTTTTTGTATCTGTCCCCCCGTTGACATCAGAAAATCATTTAACTTGAACGTATTTAAACCCCTTTTCTTTTTGTTACAACATTCTTTCTCCACGTACAGTGTAGTTTCAAGATCAGAGACCACTGCAATCGAACAGATTTTACTCTTCGTTTATCACAATCCGTTTTATGTACTAAAAAGTATGATACACCCAGAATGCGGGAACCGACGATAATATAATAAGTAAACAGTGAAGGTCCTGATCTAACTATTTTTCTAAGCTTATACCTATCGTCTCGAAGAGTCCGTTCACGTATCGGGTTACCGGATACCTGAGTATTTTGGCACACGCCGTCTGTCATTATGTCGCAATGAGGTTACGAACTCTGATCTGTGTCTTCACTGCGTATAACATGTATGAACACCTATACCTACCGTCTCGTATAGTCCTTTTGACTGGGCTGTTAAATTCCATGCTAAATAGAAATCATTACCAACGATGAGTCTCGAAATTGAAAAAAAAACAAAAAAAAAAAGAAATGTTTGGCACGATGTTACTAAGCGCAGAAGCTTTACGTCGCCGATATCCACGTGACTGCAGTTTAATATAGCCGCGCATTGCTTATCGTCATGAGGTTCTAAGTATTGCTTAAAGAGGGTGGACCGAGGACTGTGCTGAAATTAAGTTTTAATACAGTTAGCTATAACGTGGCATTAGATATTACAGTTTTCAAGACGTTTTTTTTTTTTTAATGTAAAGATTATTTGGGAAACTGGCCATTTATCAGGTCTGATGTTTTAAGTAAGTTTTTGGGGAAAAATAAACGACAGACCAAACATGTAACTAAGCGCAGTAGCTTTACGTCGCCGATATCCACGTGACGGCAGTTTAATATAGCCGCGCTATGCTTATCGTTATTAGGTTCTATATATTGCGTAAAGAGTGTGGACTGAATTCTGGTTTTGAACTATAGGGACTTAACATAAAAGAACTTAATCTCTGGTGTGAAAAAATGTTTGGCACGAATAGGGCTCGAACCTATGACCTCCTGCTTATCAGACAGGTGCTCTACCAACTGAGCTAAAGTGCCTTGATATGTTTTGTATGTAATACAAGTGTTTTAAACTAAATACTAAGACATTATAGCTTTTCTTTTAGCGGCAGTACTTTTTTTAAAATATATATATATATATATATATATATATATATATATATATATATATATATATATATATATATATATATATATATATATATATATATATATATATATATATATATATATATATGTGGATTATAAAGAAAACTGACCATTCATCAGGACTGATGTTTAAAGTCCGTTCACTGGTTATCGGCGAAAAAAACAAAGAACCGACCGATCCAACATGTTACTAAGCGCAGAAGCTTTACGTCGCAGATATTCACGTAACTCCAGTAAACAGCTAAGTATAGCCGCGCTATGATTATCGTTATGGGGTCTAAATGTGCGTAAAGAGGATGAGAAAATTGGTTGAACGTTCTGCAAAACAGTGTAGACCCTAATCCAGTAGCACACTTTTAATAAGTGTTACAAATACGCAAGACCAGCGGTTTAATATATAGACGTGCTATGCTTATCGTTATGAGGTTCTAAATATTGCGTAAACAGGGTAGACTGAAGTAGGGTTTGACAAAAAAAAAGACCCAGATTAGACGCAGCTTGTAGCCACCAGGACGCCGTTACAAACCAAACATGACCTTAAAGGCGTTTACTGGGTCGTTAAATTCCATACTAAACCGAAATCATTTCGAAAGTTATATCTATCGTCTCGTATAGTCCGTTTGCGTATCGGGTAACCGGATACCTGAGTATCTTGACACGCGCCGTCTCTTATTATGTCGCATTGTAGATACGGCCTCTGATCTGTGTCTTTACTGCGCATAACTCGTATAACAACAGTACCCTCATCGTTTATAATAAAATAAAAAAAAAAAAAAACAGTTTTATAAACGTAACGCTGTGATTTTTGTGGTATTCGCATAAAGCTTGAATCCATAATCTATGTAAGTGTAGATTCAGATCAGAAACGATAAACCGCTACAACTGATCAGATTTTTCTGCGTTTATAACGCTTTCAAAGTTATTAAATTCCTTCGTAATATTGAATAGAAGACTGCTGGGTTGATAAATGGAAGTAATTAGATTTCTTTTGTGTATCTGTCCCCGTTGACAATAGACAATCATTTAATTTGAGCGTAATTCAACCCCTTTTCTTTTTTTGTTACAACATTCCGTCTTTATGTTCAGTGTAGATTCAGATCAGAGACCGCCACATACGAACATATTTTACTCTTCGTTTATCACAATCCATTTATGCACTAAAAATATGGTAAACCCAGAATGCTGAAACAAACCAAAAATATAATGAGCAATCAGTGAAGGTCCTGATCTACCTATTTTCTATGCGTTATATATATATATCGGGTTATCGAAGGAACCGACTCAACATGTTACTAAGCGCAGAAGTTTTACGTCTCCGATATCTACGTGACCCCAGTTTAATAAAGCCGCGTTATACTTATCGTTATGAGGTTAGGCGGATCAAAGTCTTGGCAAATATGAATGCAGACCCAGATTAGACGCAGCTTGTAGCCATACCGTTACTAAACTATTACATCAGCGTTACAAATACGCTAGCTATAAACATGACCTTCATAGCATTGACTGGGCCGTTAAATTCCGTACTAAACAGAAATCAGTTCGAAAGTTTTATTAGAAAATGAGCTGAAGGGTTCTGCAAACAGAGAAATGATCAATTCCGCATGATTCAGCTCGATTCAGAAAGTAAATCGAGATCAGAGACCGCTACATATTATCAAGCAAACAAACAAACAAACGGACTGACCAAACGGAGCTAACCCTGATCGAGCACGTCTATCGCTCCGTCTCCGCTATGCCTTCAGTCAGCCCTCTTTATACCGACATTCGTTATAACGGCAAACTCGTTATAACGATAATTTAAACGGTACGAATCTTTTGCTCAAAACTAAGCATCGATCTGATCAGCTTGATAGGAAATGAGTGTATAAATTCCATAGCCAAGAAAAATTCTCCGAGATACAAATGTTATAGATATATGTTAGAACCGCCTCGATGAGGCGGTTCTAACGAGTACCCACAACCTATGTCTTAATAAGGAAAATAAGGTTTACCCCCCCCCCCCCCCTTACATACCCAAATTTTACGGTATAAAAGCCGGGTTTAAATATGTGAGAATCGCCTCGATGAGGCGGTTCTAACGAGTACCCACAACCTATGTCTTGGATCAGTAATAAGGAAAATAAGGTTTACCCCACTGCATACCCAAAGTTTATCTGGCTACGCCCCCACGATATCCGTATAAATTCCATAGCCGAGAAAGATTCTCCGAGATTCAAATGTTGTAGATATGGCCGGTAAAGGTCTCGCGCGACTGGGAGCAACGCCCCCCAAAATGACCTATACGGCGTTGACGGGGACGTTAAACCTAAAATCGAACAAACCAAACTTTTTTTTTCCCGGGACGTGGTCCATTCCTAGTTTCTCGCATCAAATCGAGCTCTTCAATTGTTTTCCGGTTTTCGAGGCGATAATCGTTTTGCGGGTGAGAGAATTAATTTGCGCCTCATCGATACTATACCGGGTAGTATCTCCCTAAATATTGGGATAGGATCGCTCGAGCGAACGGGGTAGACCCCGATCACCCCGACCAGATCGGGGACGGCGAACTGCGCCAATCCGCGGGAACATCTTTCGCCTCAAAATTTAGGATACTTACGGCGTAATTACCGCGAGTTACGTCATTCGAACACACGTCCGATATTTAGGGTAGTTTCGTCATCGTTTCGCTTACGTTTCACCGGAAGTTATACAAATGCTGCGCATGCGCAGTCCATGGCGCCCAAGTAATGCTAATACTACTACTTGACATGTGACTTACTTCCATCTTGTTCATCATAGGAGAACGATTTTAGCTCTTTTGCTAGAGGGTAACCTAAACAACACTCCTATGAAGTTTAAATCAAACTGGCCCAGAGGTATGGGAGAAGAAGTAATTTAAAGATTTTTTCTATTTTTAGCTCTGGTGGTCATATTGTTGAGAGCGGAACGATTTTAGCTACTTCAGTAGAGAGCCGCCTAGGCATCATTCCTGTGAAATTAAACAGAAATTGGCCCACGGAGGAGTGAGCATTTTAAGCAAATTGTTGATGTTTTTCTATTTTTAGCTCTGGTTGCCATCTTGTTAATCTGAACGGAACGATTTAAATATTTTAATAGAGGGACACCTAAGCATAATTCCTATGAAATTTGAATGAAATTGGCCCATTGGTATGGAAGGAGTAGTTGCTTAAATATTTTTTTTCTATTTTTAGCTCTGGTGGCCATCTTGTTTAACAGAGCGGACCGATTTTAGCTATTTTGGTATAGAGCAACCTAGGCAACATTCCTATGAAGTTTAAATTTAATTGGTCCAAGGGTTAAAGAGGAGTAGTCTTTTGAAGCAAATTGTTGACGCGGGACGCAGTATGACGCACGACGTACATTCACTGATCACAATAGCTCACCATGGGCACTTCGTGCTCAGGTGAGCCATTACGATAATACACCCGTGCGACATAGTGCATTTTTTCACATCTCCAAAATGGCTACTTTTCTGATGAAATTCCGTGATATTTTACTTATAAATACTGCAAACATAGGTTGTGGGTACTCGTTAGAACCGCCTCATTGAGGCGGTTCTAACGAGTACCAACAACCTATGTCTTGGAGAAAAAATAAGAAAACTAATGTATACCCCCGTAAACCCCAGTTTTCTCTATATAAAGTGGGGTATAGGGGGTCTTCATTTCACGGACTTGTTCACGTGATGTAAACACTGGTCGTGTTATTTTTTCACAATCTGAAATATCATATCTTTTCACAATTATTTGTATTTGTTTCAGACATGCTTGACGACAGATTCCATCTGTCTATTCTTGCTGTGCTGCACGTTTAAAGTAATTCAGGCTTTTTCTTCCGGCTTTGACCGCCATAGAAATATGAGTCCGCTCAAAATGTAGTCCGGTTTGGCGCAGTTATCCAAATTGTACAAGCGTATTAGTTATCCTGTAAGCGTAATACAAACTTTTGAAGCAGACGACTTGACGATTCAACATTTCATATGAATCAGCTGCATCATGCGACGGGTATACCCAGATCAATGCGGCGTCTGCTCAGGTTTTACACTGTTTTCAATCATTGCTGTCAATATTTAATCCTTAAAGACCAGCCTGTTGTTGGACCAGGTCAGCTGTAGACAAGAGTGTTAATGGGTTTTCTTTCTGACTTTCGAGGTCAAGTTTAGGTCAGTTACAACTTAGGTGAATATTGACTTTGCGTGGAGAAATTGAAAAGAAAGGCTTCCCTTTCAACCATGGAATATGGTACAGATACTTAGTGTAGGTCCTGTGATATAATTCTAGGTGCCATATGTTTAGCAGAATGGACGAGCCCAACTTTAGTGATGGAAGAATGCACTCCAGAAACCCAAGGCAGTGAATACATCAAAGCACTGACAACGCTCATGCCGATTGTCTCCAAATGCAGGCTGGTCATGAACGGGGACTTGGACTGATTCGTTTAAACTTTTAAAAGATGTTAGTAACTAATGCAAAAAGTGTAGAACAAGATCAGCACCGTGTTGTGTGGCTTTTGAATTGAGTTTACATTGTTTGCCAGATCCAACATTTGATCCATGTGCAGATTTTACAGATAACACTTACACGTACCCAACACTGGCAAACGACGCGGCTATGTTTGGGTTGATTGTTTGGCATTCGACCCGAAGTTGATAATAAGAAAAGCGCTTCAGTGCTAATGTCTACGTGACTATCACTGACTTGTCAGAATAACTTTTTGTCTTGTAGAAAATAGCCGCAGTGAGACCAGGGTATTCCATAAGACGGAAGAGGGTTATCATGGAATCATAGGGTGAGCTTGGCAAACAGTGTAGACCAAGATCAGATGCTGCCGAACGCGTCTTCTTATCAAAAACTTCACTATTTGTTTGGAATTTCAGAGTTAAATGAAACAGTTTAAATCTCAGCCCAGGACTATTACTCCAACCTACACCCCACACTCTCAGTGCTTTGATTCTGAAACCAAACGATTACAACACACTTAGGCACCATGCCCTTAAGCTAAAAAGGTTAAATCAATCAACCGTGACGTCTGGTTACCAGTCCAGCCACGTCGATCCTGTGCACCACCCTCACACCAGTACGGATAGAAACCACATGTTCAGGATCAAACTTTTGATGTGTAATGTAAGGTCGTGCTTAGTAAATAAGAAACTGAAATTTATTCTCATAAAAGCATTTAGTGAGAGCGTATTGCAACATTTTTCATTAAAGGATCGTTAGCGTGCCCCTGGACAGTTAGAAGCTGATCGGAAAGCGGATGACGTTGACTCTGATTTTGGGTGCCACATGTGTGTGATCTATCGTCTATTGGAGCGACATCTTGCTATATACAGTAGACGTTAGTGGACGTCGACGTAGCGGCAGACCGACGTCCGTATGTCAAGATCGATTCGACCGTCAGACGCATATGCGAAACAGATTTCCGCCGGCAGCTGCTACACTGTACCTGTAGATAAACAAGGGGTCTCAACTACCGACTAATAAGCACTGACACTGATCGTCGCCCTTATGCGATGCACGTTTGAGAGCTAGACGTCCCTATCGTGACCAAAGTTAACGCGTCGACACAGTACGGAACACTTACGCTAGTGCATGAAATACGTAAATTGGCGTCTAACCGACTGACATATGCGTTTCAGTGACAAATCACACTACAGCGTGAATCACGCCGGTTGTCGTTTCCGGGTGTTTCGACGTATAGGTGTAAGGTATGCCGAGGCGACGCGTGCGTAACAAAGCATGACATATCGGGTGAAATAAGCGTAATTGTGTGGCGAGCTATTGCGTGTAGTTAGCGAACGCAGCTTAGTGTCATTAAGAACATTCAAGATCATAGCTGAGACGTGGATTGAACAGCGAGACGTTACATCAATCAAGTGCTTCGGCCTCACATGGTTCTGTTTATTTGTTTACGCTCAGAATCCGGGATATCTTATCCAGCAGGATTACGAGCGGACTCATAGTGCTGTTCTTACTCAAAAATGTCTTCAAGCCAATGGAATTCATGCACTGGACTAGCCAGCCTTTCTCCTCCGAAGAGTATCTTTGGGTAGAGGTGTCCACAGCCGACCAGACAAAAACTGTTACTTATGGACAGTAGCATTGTTAAAACTTGAATTTTAATCTTTGGTTTTGAAAACGTAAATAGTTTCTTTCAAAAATTTGAAACATCGAATGGCGTTTCATAATACCACCGGTCTATAGACATCTGCAAACATATCATATATTGGAATTTGCAGAACTACCTTTCTAAATTGTAAGCTCTTTTTAGAAAGGTTTTCTGCAAGTTTTCACAGTGTTATGATTTTCTCATAGAATCTGTCATTTCAGTGCCTTTGGCGCTTTGATTGTTTGTTTGGGAGAGATATGAGTTTGTTTGAGATGCAATTTCTTCCCACTGTCGGGTAAACGTTGAACAAAGTTGGGAGCAACGTCTCCAAAATGACCTCAATAGTGTTGACGGGGACATTAAACCTCAGTTCAAACAAACGCACCATTTACAGCGTATTACGAGTTTCCACAATTAAGTCTAGCTTAAGTGGCAGGAAGACCGTCATTATACGAAAACACCCCTATTGAAAATGTTACCACCAAACAAATGATTTTTTTTCTGATAAAAACGTTCGTTATTTTAACTCACCTGAGCACAAGGTGCTCAAAGTGAGCTATTGTGATGGCCATTGTGTCCGGCGTCTGTCGTCCGACGTGTGTCTTGCGTTGTGCTTCGTGTGTCAACAATTTCTTCAAATGACATCTCCTAAACCGGTAAATGGATTTTGAAATAATTTGATAAGAATGTACCTAGGGTGACCCCCCTTCCAAAATTGCTAAATTGGTTCTGCTCCGTTAAACAAAATGGCCACCAAAGACCTTTAAACGACATATCCTCCAAACCCACTGGCCTGATTTAAAATAATTTCACAGAAACTTTCCTTGGGTGCATGACCCTTTACCAAAATTACTGTAATGGTTCCGCTCCGGTGAACAAAATGGCTACAGGAGCTAAAAAAAAGAAAGAAAGAAAAAAAAAAAACTTTAAAACGATATCTGTCCCTTGCCTACTTGCCCAATCACAGAAATGATCCTTGGATGACCCTCTACCAAAATTGCTAACATGGTTCAGCTCCGCTGTACAAAATGGCCACCAGAGCTAAAAAAAGAAAAACGTTTAAAACGACCCATCCTAGCCCACTGGCCCGATTTCAAAATACTTTCACAGAAATGACTCTTGGGTGACCATCTACCAAAATTACTAAAATCATTTTTGACAACCAGAGCTAAAAACAGAAAAAAAACTTTATTCGATATCTTTTCCTGGCCCGCTAGCCCGATTTCAAAATGATTTCACAGAAAGAAATGTTCCTGGGTTGACCCTTTACCTAAATTGCCAATATCGTTTTGCTTTGCTGAACAAAATGTCCTCCAGAGCTAGAAATAGAAAAATCTTTAAACGACATCTCCTCCTAGCCATTTGGCCCGATTTCAAAATATTTTTTACAGAAATGTTCCTTGGGTGACCCTCTAACAAAATTGCTAAAATGTTTCTGCTCCATTAAACAAAATTGCCACCAGAGCTAAAAATAGAAAAAATCTTCCAACGACATATCCTAACCCACCGCCACAATTTTTAAAGAAATGCCCTCTACCGAAATTGCTAAAATGGTTCCGCTCCACTGATCAAAATGACTGCCACAGCTAAAATTAGAAAAACGTTTAAACACCGTATTATAGGCTAATGGACTGATTTCAAAATAACTTCACAGAAATGTTCCTTGGGTGACCCTCTACCAAAATTGCTGGAATGGTTCCGCTTCGCTGAACAAAATGGCCACCAGAGCTAAAAATAGAAGAAAGAAAAAAAAAACACTTTTAAATGACATCTCCTCCTAGCCCTCCGGCCCGATTCACAGAAATGTTTCTCTTATGACCATTTACCACAGTTGCTGAACTCGTTTTGCTCTGTTGAAGAAAATGGCCACCCATCACGTGAACAAGTCCGTGAAATGAAGACCCCATTATACCCCACGTTATATAGAGAAAACTGGGGTTTACGGGGGTGAACATTATTTTTCTTATTTTTACTCCAAGACATAGGTTGTGGGTACTCGTTAGAACCGCCTCAATGAGGCGGTTCTAACGAGCACCCACAACCTATGTTTGCAGTATTAATAAGAAAAATATCACGGATTTTCATCAGAAAAATGACCAGGAGATGTGAAAAAATGCACTATGTCGCACGGGTGTGTTATTTTAATGAGAGCTAAAAGTAAACAAAAACACCTTTAATGAACATCTCCTCTTCGGCAAATGACTAAAAATCAAAAAGATTGCACAGAAATCTTCCTCAAATGACCTTTTAAATGATGTTCCAAAAAAATTATTCAGTCAGAGATCTTTAAACAGCATCTAGGCCAAAGGCTCCTTTTCAAAACAATTTCACAGAAATGTTCCTTT